>VWZW01007324.1:1146797-1235175 GCA_013397115.1 Edolisoma coerulescens | reverse complement strand
TTTTTTAGGGTATTTAATTTCAAAAAAAAAAAAAAAAAAAAGCTTGTGTTTTCCACTTTTTACTTTTCTATTAGATGCTCTCCTGTGTTTATATGAATACGGTATTTTGATACTCTAGATTAGGATTTCTTTTCTAGCCAGGCTGTACATAAACAGACATCCTCTAGGCTGGACTTTTTGTAGCTCTGGGCACGGTTTAGAGAGGCCATTTTGGATACACTTTCACCTTGCCCAGGTCTGACAGAATGTTTGGTGCCGTGTCAGGTGCACTCAACACTGAAGGAATATTCCTAGTGCCTAAATCCAGCTGACTTCAGCCCCTCCAGCTCGTTGTCTTCCATGGATTTATTCTGACCAAGGGCTGGCTATTCCTTGTGACCTCACAAAGACAAGCACGAGCCGAGCTCCTTGCAGGACCAGGCCTTTTCTAGGTGCAGAACAGTTATAAAATATGCAAATTTTACAAGCCTTCAGAATGCAGCCAAGTTACCAGCTGTTAATTTTGGCAGCTGTTTAGATACGGTTCAATTACACATTTATTTTAATGAGCAGTCCCAGGTACTTCAGTTACATGCAGTACCTGGCTGCTCATGCAAATGGGGGTGTGCTGAGAGGAGCTGGGAGCTAAAAACCAATTTAGACTTGGAGCTCCATTATGCCAAATCAAAACACTACAGCTGTCACAGGGAGGGAGATTTACAGCAGCAGCAATTTCCTTGTCCTAGTTAATACACAGAATATTTGACCAGAAGCAGGATGATGTTGCCTCAGTGCCATGTTTCCTGGAGGGTGTGGCAGCTGAGCTGACGCAGTTGGTGCAGGATGTTGAACTAAGGCCTTTACCTTCTTTTCCTTATTTATTTAAAAAAAAACCTGCTGGAAGGATTTCTGTGTGCCCCAGGGTGAGGCTCAGGCTCGAGCCAAAGCCCACAGAAGTTGTTTAGCCCAGCAAACATCTCCAGCACTGCATGCTGAAACCTGAGGTGGGAGGGGGGAAAATGACACAAAAATTGTGCCTTGGTGTGGGCTACTCTGAACATAATCCCAGTGCATGAATGATACAATATTTGTATTGGTACAGACACTAGTTATTTAATATATGTTAAAGGAGAATGGGAATCTGGATTTCCCAGGCTATGCCCCATTGCTGGAAATGAGGCACAGGGGAGCTCCCCATCAAAGGCTGTGTTAATATATAAAGGGACAGGGAGTGGGGGTTTTTCCCTTTTTTTTTTGTTTTTATAATGATGCATAGCAATGTTTTTAGTTCAATTTTTTATATGAATGTAATTTAATTCATTTTTCTACTAACTTGATTATATTATGTTTTATAGTTGGTTTCCATTCTTTGCAATTTTCCTAATTGTCCCAGATCCAGTGCTTATGTTTCATAGGAAGAATTTTGTCAGTGAGTATTTTGGGTTTTCTAGTTACCATAAATCAGATTTACCTTATGTATAAAAAAAAGAAGTTTACATGAGACTGTAAAATGTATAATATGTACATAATCTTCAGAATACAATTATTTTGGTAAATTGGCCTGTATTTTTAATGTCATGGTTGCAGTATTTAATTATTTGAGGCATAATAAAACTTGACTGCAGTCAATAAACCAGAATGTGCTTACTGATCTTTCACAGGCGTGAGGGTTTGTGTCAGTTTTCCTAAGGCTGTGTTTGGATTCCTTTTTAATACAGGAAGCAGGGACAGGCAGGGGAAGGGATGGAGCCATGGCAGCATTTTCAGGGAAGTGGAATATTTTTGTTAATGGATTCTCCCACCTCTGTGCCTGACAAGGGTCACTCAGTGCCACACCCAGGGGGACCATGGGGCAGCTGAGCTGGTCCTCATTGCCACGGGATCCCTGGAATTCAGGGAATGCCAAATGCTTGGCTAAATTAAGAATTTAATGAGTTTCTGTGACCTAAAAATCAAGTGGAGATGGGCCACAGCTCCAGCCCTGGAGCACAGGATGATCAGCACAGGGAAATGCTTAATTTTCCAGCTCCCAGAGTGTGATCCCAGCGTGGTGCTCTGGTTTAGGACTAACGAGAGTGGAAGTCGGAATTCAAAGGGAAAAGTTCCATCATTTGGGATTGGGCAGCAGCAAAGCAGCTGCTGGCAGCCCGTGCCCAGGGCTGGCAGGCACTCATCAGAGTACTGGAGAGAGTTTGGGGAGCAGGGGGAGAGCACTGGGAAAGCTCTGCTGGTGGAAGGGAAGTTCACACGACAGACAGCTCGGGAGAGGAGACTCATGGTGACTTGGCTGGGAACACACAGGGAAACACCCGGAGTGGCCGGAGCCCTCAGCCTCCCCCTGAAACACAAAAACCCACAATAAAATTCTGACCAGAAATAGCGTGTGTAGTCATTAAGGTAATTAGTCAGTGCAGCAATTAATTTAAAGGCTGTGATGGGTTTTTCATCACGAGAACTCTTTGAAGAGCCTCTCTGGTTCAGCCCCAGCTCGGGCATCACCAGAGAATCCTGCCTACGTGAAGCTGAAAGGTCACTCAAGAGGATAAGAAGAGCTGCTCTAGCCATGAAGAAATTACACAATGCAAAAAATAATCCCAGTGGGATTCACTCCATGGATCAGGGAGTGCTCCAGAGCTCACCTGGGTGAGGCTGCTCCCTGTGGTGTTGCCATTAAGAGCAAACAGGAAAGGAACACAGCCCATAAATCCGTCTGTCACCGGAGCACAAACTCGGGGCTGAGGCGCTGTACCCACCTCTGCTCAGGGTTCCACGGGAAGGAGCCGCCGGGCGCTGCCTGCTGAAAACGACCTTCCCTCAGCTTTGAGAGTCTGAGCACGTAAAATCTGTGTTTACAGAGCTCCTGGAGCTGCTCACTCTGAGGAATCAGGAATGAAGGGACAGACACGGCATCTGCAGGCTGAGGGCAGTGAGAAACCCAGAGCTGTGCAGCCAGGGCAGGGTGAAAAGTTGCCTTTGGTACATCTTGGAGCCTAAAGTGGCCACCTAAAACCAGAGACTAGCCAGAATAAGGGGGAAAAGGTAGATGTTTATTTGAAAGGCCTGCAGAGGTACACCCTGGGGAGCCAGAGGCCACATCCCAAAAGGACCCCAAGCTGGACCCCGAGTCCCGAGCTCTTCACACTTTTATAAGTTTGGTTCATTTGCATATCAGCATAAATTCACCAATTAAAACTTTAGCTAATGATGGAATTTCCACAATTTCTCCACCTCTCTAGAGGGTCTAGTTTACACTTTTTGGGCTTAGGACAGCCTGGGTGTCCTTGAATAACAAGCTCAGAGAGGCTTTGTTGTGTCTATCCTAGCATGAGAGAGCAGAAGCTGACAGGCTATAAGAATCTACCAGGCAGTACAGGACTTGAAGAATATAAAAATTAAAACCCAAGGCATCAATCTGACACAGCAGCAGCCCACAAACAGAGTTCCCTTCTTGCTGGTTCAAATGCAGAATTATTCATCATCACCATCACAAATAAAGAGAATAAAAAAACCCAAGTAATTTTGCCCTATCTGCTAATAAAGTTTGGGGTTTTTTTCCTTAGCAGTTCAGCACGTGATAGGTGTCTGTCAGCTCTGCTACAGTCAGGGGCTCAGCTGACAAGATGAACAATGGCTTCACTGGTTCCTGTGTGCTGAAACACCACAGAAAGTCCACAGGCATCTTGGTACCAATAACTCATCATTCCTTGAAACACAATCATTGGACTTTAATGCACATTTTGTTCTCAAACCATTTTAAGGAAGTGCTAAACCCTCTTGCAGTGAGAGGTGCAGAGAGAAGCCAGCGCAGGGGTTTGAACAAGGGTTTTGAGAGGAAACCTCCAGACTGGACCCAAATTCAGCCCCAGAGTCCTGCTGAACCTTCTGATCACCATCACCAATATAAAACTGGGTCTGCATGTTTTCAACCACACAGCAAATGGTTTTGTCAGGTCAAAAAACTATTTTTCCCCAGAGTTTTGACCTGGGGTGATCTCTCACTGTTTTAGTCTCCATCCCCCGTGTGTACAAGCTCCTGGCCTTCCCTTGCCTCCCCACTGCTGCCAGCTGTGTTTCCTCAGCTCCACATCTGCATTTCCACTGCACAAATTCCTGCTCCACCAAAATTTCAGATGTGGCAAAACTATCAGGACAATTTTTCCATCAGAAATGCTCTGTCTGTCAGCCACGGATGTGACCACAGCACTTTGAAATGCCTGGAACACGCTCCTGGTGCCCTCGGAGCTGCGGGAGCAGCCCTTCCAGGGAATGCCCATCCCTGAGCTGACAGCCTGGAAAAGCTGCCACAGGATCAGAGAGCTGCCTTTAGTGCAGTCATGAGGGTAACTATGAGTTGAAGTAGATAAAAAGGTGAGCTTTGATGAAAGGTTAAATCTCACAAGGACTTTTATCTGCAGTCTTGTACCAAGAGAATGAAAACCAGTCATAGATGGGATTTTGGAAGAGGCAGCATCCTTAACTAATGAACAAATGCTGCTGCTGGGTGCCCAGCAGAACAAAGTCAGTGCTGTGAAAATGAGATTATGGAATTAACTCCAAGACTGCATGGGATCCATTTCCCCACTGCTGTCAGAGACAGGGGCAGGACCTGCAGGCTCTTCCTGACCTGTAGAAAAGCCCAGCTCAATCTCTCCCAGCAGAGGATGCAAAGCACCCCTGGACAGCTGCAGTCGTGGTGAGGGGCTCAGGTCAGCCCTGAGCAGGACTCTCCTGGCTGCAGAAGCCCTGAGCTGTTTGAGGACAGCAGACATTCCAGGGGAATTCCTGCATTTCAGGGAGCCAATTTTCCAGGCATTTGTTGTGACAGGTGAGAAACGTGACAGCTCCCGTGGATTAAGCTGGGATGGTTTAAATACATATATATACACACACACAAATTATATATGTATGAAATGGGTACAAATTGGAAGAAGAGAAATTTAGGCCGGTTATTAAAAGAAATTCTTTGCTGTGAGGGTAGTTAGAAACTGGAACAGGTTTCCCAAGGAGGTTGTGGACCCCCCATCCCTGGAACTGTCCAAGATCAGGTTGGATAAGACCTTGAGCAACCTGGGACAGTGGGAGGTGTCCCTGCCCACGGCAGGGGGAGGAACTGGATGAGCTTTAAGGCCTCTTCCAACCCAAACCATCCTGTAATTCTACATCTATGAATCTACAGATACACAGAAATCTGTATTAGAGGCAGGTATTTGTGCAGAATTGTATTTACCTGAGCCTTGGGCTCTTGTAGATGAGCTCAGAGTTTCCAGACTCTCCTTCAACCCAGGACAGACATCTGTGAATATCTGCACCACACTGACCTCTTTCCCTGATGACCATGAGCATTATGTGGCACAGAGAAGCCAACTGCACTCCTTGGGCTGCCAAATGCTCTAGAAAACAAAGGCAAACTGGAAATGGAAATGGTTCCCCTCCCCGTTTCATGCCGTGCCAGATGGCCGTGTTAATGGATCGATTTGCTTGTAAAATTAAAGGATGTGGTGCAATAATGAAAAATGTTGAGATGCTTCCAACCTCAAAATCAATATTTTGATGAGTTTTAAAATAAATTTGTTGAAAATAATGCTGTGATTTGAAGAAAGTCTTTGTAGAAGTGTTATAATTCACAGTGACAGATCTGCAAAGCCTCAATCCATGTTGTTCCTGAAGAGACATTGAGATTTATTCTGGAGAAAGTTTAAAATTAGAATATTGGAAAGTTTTTCAGCAGTTTCAAAATTGAGAAGATACTCAGAATGGAGTTTCTCAGTGGTGTTTTCGTATAGAGCTTCAGGAACCCAACCAGGAGATCTCCAAAGGCCAAAAACCTGAGCTCACGTGGATTATTTGGGAGCTCTTTAGCAAAGCAAGGGGAGTCAGTGCAAGGATGAGGAAAGAACAGGCCAGAACTTTTATCCTGCTTCACTTTGCTCATTGATTTGGACTGTTGTGTAATTAGCAGCTCACCAGGTTATTCTGCATGGTGGTTCCACGCTGTCAGACATCCCCCTCAGGGCTTGTCCTCGCAGCAAACATCATTAAATTTGCAATTTACCTCCGTGCCTGCTGCATTCCCCATCCAACGCTTCCTGGCAGATTGTCTCAAAGAAACCTCTGCTCTAATACTGCCTAAATGCAACACAAAGCCCAGTTCCAGCCTTTCTCACCCTGCTTTATTCCTCCTATTCAGCTTTCCTGCCTTCAGCAGTTGTTCTGGCTTTCCAGTGCTCCACGTGCACCCCCATGAAGGCACTGACACCTCAGGTCTTCCCCTTACCACTAAAAACTGCTTTATTTGGCCTCTTGGATTGAAGCCTTCGCAGGGAACATCCCCACTAAATTAACCTCAGCTCCAAAGCTGAGCTGCCCCCGTTCTGAGGGGACCATCTGCATTGCAGGAGTGACAATCAGAGTCGTGAGGAGAGAAGGAAGGGGGCATTTCCATCTCGCTGGATAGCAAAGGTTTCACAGCTCGAGCTATTAAACCTCACAGTGTGGAAAAAGAAGAGGAGATTATTTGACATTCCTCTCTATCTCAGGAAACTGCTAAAGATTCATGAATATTGCAAAGAGCCCTGGCTTTCCAGAAAGGTGCCTTAAATCTCTTTGGTGTGCAACAGATGTGATGTTTTTCATTCCAGGTACAGCATCACAGATTCAGCTCTACCTTGGCTTGCTGGTATTTTAAGCAGCAGAGGACAGAAAAATTAAATAAAAATCAATATTTTTTCCCTTACAGGGCAATCCCACACTGCTAATTCTGTCGGTGATTAACCTGGCCCCTGATTTGCTTATCCTGCATCACCTCTTCCATTTCCCAGGCAGCTGGACTTTGCTAAAGGTGCCTCCTGTGGAAAGCAGCACTCAGCTTGAGGAGAAGTACAGAGTCAGCTTCCAGCTGTGTTTCCTTGCCTCCCTAAAGCTGCACTTTTCCTTCTGACCGTGTTTTCTTGGGGTAACTGTGCTCAGAGCCAAAGGGGCAGATCCCAGGGGAGCTGCAGAAGTTCCCTGCCTGTTTGTGCTGCCTGATCCCTCAGCCACCCATTAACCCCTTCTGGTGTGGGCAGTGGGGTTTGGAACCTCCTCCCCGCCTCCAAAGCCCACGGATTTCATCCACAGAGAATGCAGGCAAGGAAAACACGAGAGAAAAAGGAATCAAGGCTTCAGGCCTCACAGGAAGAGCTTGGTTTGTTTGGTTCCTTTGGATAGGGAGGGAAAAGCCACCCTCATTTTGTGTTCTCAGGCTCACACTCAATAACTGGCTGAGCAAAGCCCATCCATCCTGTGCAGGGCAGGACACCCATCCCACTGCCAGGGGTGGAAAATGCCAAACCTTCAGTGAATTTTCCCCATTCCTCACAAGATTTGGGTCCATTTGGGCATCACCTCCTGCACGGCACCGATGCAAATGGATTGCTGCATCATCCCTTTGTGTACAAACCATTGAAATGTGCTCAAAAAGAGGCAGCTCGCTCCCTTCCTGCCCCTCCCCAGCAGGCAGCAAACACTGACAGCCCAAGAAATGCAATACCTAATAAGAGGATTAAGTAGAGAGGAATTGTGTTTAATATTGCATCAGCAGTGGCAGATCCCTTCCCTGCCCGTCCCAGCTCCCTCACAGGATACAATGTCCACGCTTGTAAGGGAAGCTCAGTGACATCTGATAAGTCAATAAATCTGTTCTTGTTTTTTAATGACCCCGAGAGCTGTTTCCACATGCTCACATCATCTTACCAACAATTTACCCTCATAAATTAATTATTTCCTCGAGGGCCTTTTAAACCCTGGGAGCTGTTTCAGCTCCTTTGCAACAGTTCTCATCTAATTGTAAATCAAGGCTGGGTGCAGAGCAGGATTAAACCTCGCCAGCCCAAACAGAGAGGCAGAGACACGAGGCTCCTCCTGAGCACAAAACCTCCAACACAAACTGGAGCAAAACCCTCAAAGGATCCAGGAGTCAGGACATCAGGATGATCAGAGGGATGGAGCACGGCTGCTGTGAGGAAAGGCTGGGAGAACTGGGGTTGTTCAGCCTGGAAAAGAGTTTGGGGTGACCCAATTGTGATTTCGTAGTACCTGAAGGGAGCTACAAGAAAGATGGAGAGGGGGCTATTTAGGAGGGGCAGAACAAGGGGAAGGGCTTCACACTGACAGAGAGTAGGGTTAGATGGGATATTAGGAAGAAATTCTTCCCTGGGAGGGTGGGGAGGCCCTGGCACAGAGTGCCCAGAGAAGCTGTGGCTGCCCCTGGATCCCTGGCAGTGTCCAAAGCCAGGCTGGACAGGGCTTGGAACAACCTGGGCTAGCAGAAAGGGTCCCTGCCCACGGCAGGGGAAGGGTTGGAGCTGGATGATCTTTAAGGTCCCTTCTAACCCAAACCATTCTGTGATTCTACAACTTAAATAAGTGGCCTTGAGTCCTTTGTTTCTAAATCCTGCACATGGCATTTGCAATAATTTTCCCTTCTGGCTGTGTAAACAGGGAGGACAGTCCTCTGTTATCACATAAGGACTTGATCAATAAGAATGTATTAAAGATTCATACATAGGTGTATTAAAGCATCCATGCCATGCTAATGTCTCCCATTTAAATACCATAAAAAGCTCAGTGGGCTCTTGGCTGAGGCATTAAGTGAACGATAGGCAAATTGGAAATGTCCAAGAAAAAAGGAGCAGAATTACACACTGCTATGAAACACCAGGCAGCTCCCATAAAAATCAATGGCAGTGCATAGCAGTAAATTGCTGGGGAGATGAGCTTTATTTCATGGCTCATAAGTGAACATGAATCTCTAACAACCTGTCAGCCCTGACAGCTGTGCCTCTGCAAGGAACTGGCTTTGCCAGAGCTGCCTCCATCCCCTGGACCCTCCTGTGGGCAGCACTCCTCTCCCAGCACTCCTCCAGCAGGGAGGATCAGCCAGAAGGGATGTGCCTACAAGGTGTTTAGGGTACTCTGAGGTGGCAGAAAGCCCCTCAAGCCTCACAGGGCTCATCCCACTGAGACCCACAGCACTGCTGGAGTGACTGAGCTGTGCAAACACTGCTTTAAAATGCTGGGTTTGTTGCTGTGTGTTCTGCTCTCTGAGCATCTTCTGCTCCAGGCAGACAAGTTATTCCCTAATAATGTTGTGGCTGCAGCTTACAGAAGGAGGGACAGAGAGGAAAAGCAGCCCTGCCTGAGCACCGGCACAAAAACCTGTGACAAGGCTACAGAAGGAAACGGGACAAGGGTTTCCCCATGCCTTGGAATTCTGTCCTGCTCCAGGCCTGACCAGTGTTTGCCAGCTGGGTTTGTGGCAGGGACATTGCTCACACGTGGCAGGCACCAAACCAGGCTGGCAGCAGCTGTGGTGCTTCAGAACTCGCCAGGGGAGGAACAGACACAGAGTTCAGGGGTGGACTTTGGCGGCTGTGCTGTGCCTGCTGAAGGGGGATGGCTGAGTGTGAGGGTGCTGCAGGTTAAACTGCAGGGTGTCCTGCAGAGAGGAGCAGCTTCGCTTCTCCCTGAGCTCGCTGGCAGAACCTTTCCCCACCCTGGTATGCCACAAACACAGCAAGTGCCAATGAAGGATCTCCTTTTGGATTTCCATACTCAGAACTCGTTCTGATGCTGGCTGGGCACTTGGGAAGTGCAGCACCAGCTCCAGAGTCAACAACAGAAACCAGCAGGGGATCTGCACAAATCAGCACTTTGTGGCCTTACCGAGAGATAAAGGTCTGAGGGAACAGCAGATAAAAATCAAATAAGTGACACAAATCCCTGAGGTTATGAAAAAAACCAAACTCGGATTTAGCTACTGCCCCTTTCTTCATCACACACTTTTATCTGACAGTGAAAAGCAGGACCTGCCAAAACACTGAGAGGACAAACCAACCTAAAAAACTTTATTTTCCCTCAAGCCAGGTTCTTCCCCTTGTCTGAACTTGCCCTCAGACTCAAAACTCTGAACTTGCCTTCAGATCCCCTTTCAGGCTGCCAATTTCCTCACACAACCCATGCCAGGCTGGCACTTCCAGCTCTCTCAGTCTCATCTTTCAACTATTTTCCTTTTCCACAGTGTTTTTGTTCCCCTGATGATTTCTTATTATCCTGTTTTCCCAACTCATCCAGCACAATAAATTATCGGGAATTAAATTAGCTATCAAAGGGCTAATAGACTTGTTCCTTCAGGGGCTAAATTAGCTATATCGAACTTTATCTGGAAGGGAGAAGGTTTAAAAATGTATTCTTCCAACAGGTTTTAGTCCTCATTATACACTCTGAAGCCTGACAATGGCAGCCACTCAAGGGACCACAAGAATCAGCTGCTCAGCACAGATGGCCTTGAACTAAAGGTCAAAGAAAAGAGCATGAAAAACGTGGGAATACTTTAAAACCATTCCTGCAGACAGCGGCTGCTGGCTGGAGTTACCTTTGTGGAGAGGTTTCACTGCCTTTGAAACGATTCCTCAGTGTTACTCGTGCAATTTCACTGTGCAAGAATTTTGTTATTGCTGTTGTTTGGCTTTGTTTTGTGTTTTAGGCAGGATTTCTGGCATCTCTCAAGAAAGCAAAATATATTTGCTTCATTGTGAAAGGATTAGGAGCTGAGACAGTGGGTAATGTTAAAGCAGCATAGACACTCCATAATACAAGAAAAACAGCAAAAGCCCTCAAAAACTGATGATGAGAACTATTTTCCCCCGTGTGTAACAGCCTGATGCCCACTGGCAGCTGAGGGGATGGGGGAGCTGTGCTGGACATTGTTCCATCTGGGAAAAGCACTGGGTAAATCCCTGTTGTGTAAAGCCCCTTTCTGTTCATGAGCTGGTACCTGAGCAAAGCAGAGCCTGGCACTCCTGGAGCTCACAGCTGCTCCCAGTCCCAGCCCTGCACTCCCCACAGGCACTTCCAACACCTCCCTCAGGACACAGGGGACATGGAAGCAGATCCCTGTGTAACTGCACTGATCCTCAAATCCTGGTGAGAGCCAGCAGCTTGTGGGGCAATCTGGGCACCTTTGGGCGCAGCATCTCCCCTTACCTGGGCGAGGCTGGTCCAGGTGGCCTCCAGAAGGATCCATTCCAACCTGAGCTGTCCCATGAGGTGATGTCCATCCTCTCTGCCCGTGGGCCAGCACTGAGGCACCTCGACCTGACCACCACAATCAATTCCAGCAACAGGACACAGCTGGGAGGGGAGCTCAGCCCCAGCTGCCTTTGGCAATGAGATGCTGATTGCAGGACAGGCAGCACCTGGGGCCCCTTGGGGACACCCTCCCACACCAGGCAGTGAAAATATTCACAGGGCTTCATCTGAAGGTGAAACTACAGGTGGAAAACGTGAATTTTGTAATTCTCAGGAAGAAATGGTTAAGCAGTGCTCAGCAGAAACAGCCTGTGAGAGACACGTGGGGTGCTCTGAGTGTGCCCAGCCCCAGAGGGTTTTGGGACCTGAATCTCTCTGCTCAGAAACAGCACATGGTGACTCTAAAAGAGACCTTTAACATCAACATCTAGGCAATTCTAAGGAGCTCCATAATAAGGGGATGTTATCCTTTTAGAAATCCTATGAAATGGAATTCTTTGAGGCCTGCAGGAAGCACTGGAGAATAATTTGCACAACCCAAAAAATTAGCACAAAGAGGAAAAAAGGCACTTTAAAGCCAAGACCTAGTGCCAGCTCCCTCAGGTGGGCTCTTTCAGGCATGCTGGGTACAGCTTTCAGCAAAAACTCAACAACCAAGAGACCCAGAACGGCTTAAGGAAGAAAGAGTGGCAAATTGCAGCTGGTTATTATTTTCAAAAAGTTCAGTGTTTCTCTGGGAAATCTGTGTTTCTTTTGGCTGTAGTTCATTCCACTGAATAAAACCCATTTCTTTTCTAATTCATTTGAACTTCTGGCAGCTGCACTGCAGTTCATTGGCCAGGGTTTTGTGGCTGCTCTGCTCTCCCCAGTTCTCATTGTTGGATAGTTCAGGTCATGTTATCTCACCCCAGACAATATTTATGGCTGTGACAGCTCCCAGTGCTCAGACAGACATCTATCAAACAGATAAGGCCCTAATTCTGCAAATATCTTCTCTCCCAATCAATGGGTTTTGTTCTAACAGGATCACACAGTGAAATGAAGAAAAGGAGACTCTCTAGGGAGTTAAAAATTAGTACTGAGGGAGTTGCAAAGCCCCGTGGTTCAGAGTGAGCCATGCCCCAGCTGGCGGCAGCAGCCTTGCCCTTCACCTCTAGGAAAGGACAAGAGCTGAGGGTATCTGGGAAGTGATTCCTGCTCTCTGGAATTGCACCTTGGCTCTCCTGCAAGCAGCACACCGGCCGTGCAGCCCCACTGCAAATTAAAGGACGCAGTGTCTCCAGGTAAATGGGGACAGCAATTTGTTTTAAAGAAAGAGATGAACTACAACTTAATTAAAACAACATAAGGAGGCTGCAGGAGGAAGGCTGAATTCAGATCAGTCCTATGGGAGCTCCATAGCCCTTGCAGAAAGAAGCCAATTCTAGTACCATACATCAAGAGCACAGGAGTTTCCATTAGTTATTCCCGGGAGGCACGGCTCTCCTCAGCTACAGCCTTCACAAAGATACCCTTTCCCCACAGCACTCAGAATTCACTCACTCCAAAGCCAGCTTGTATTAGAAACAAAAAGGGACAGAGATTGGATGGGAACACAGCAGCAACAGCTCCTGGGAGATTTCAAGTGGCAGCAGAGGGAACAAGATGTGCCACTGACAGGGAAGGAAAGGCACCCCTGTCCTCAGCCCAGCAGCAGGGGGAAAATCCCCGCTGGAAGCAGACAGTGCTCCTGGAAAGTGGAGAAAAGCAAGGAGAGTGTGAACCTTCAGCAACTCAGAGAGTCTTTAAAGGGCTTGGTTAGCAGCTGCTTTTCAACAGCAAAGTCACATTCAGTAATTAATAACCCAAAGTTTACAGCCTGCAAAAATTGAGTTATAATCTCATTACCTTGTTCTGCATCTCTCCTACGAGAAAAGGCTGAGAGGATTGTGTTTGTCCAGGGTGGAAAAAGCTTTGGGGTGGCCTAACTGGGGTCTTCTAGTATCTGAAGGGAGCTCTAAGAAAGATGGAGAGGGACTTTGGGCAAGGGCCTGGGGTGACAGGACAAGGAGGGCTGGATTCCAACTAAAAGAGAGCAGGTTTAGATCAGGCATTAGGAGGAAGTGAAGGCGGTGAGGCCCTGGCACAGGCTGCCAGAGAAGTTGTGGATTCCCCATCCCCGAGAGTGTTCCAGGCCAGGTTGGATGCAGTGACCTGGGACAGGGGAAGGTGTCCCTGCCCATGGCTGTGGGCTGGAACTGGATGGGCTTTAAGGTCTGTTCCAACCCAGGCCATTCTATTATTCCATGATTCCACGTCCCCAGGGAGTGCTGTGCAGGATTTTGCAGAGCCACACAATTGTGCTGGAACTTGGACAAAGCTGGATAGGTTTCTTCAGGTAAACTCCTCCCTCCAGGCCCTGCCCGAGCCCATGAGTGCTGCATCCAGCACCAAAACTGCTTCAGACATCCAGGCATGGCTCTGAATGAGGATGTGAAGATCCAAAACTTAAAGGCAGATTTAGGGCAGACTTAATTATGGGCTCTTCAATAACTGTCAGACATCTGTGGTGCAAATAAACCCAGCTAGACCAAATGGGATTATATCTGCAGAGAATTTCATCCTGGATTTATTCTGGCACCTTCAAGATGACAAGTATTAGGCACCAAACATAATAATTAAGCACTCTGATATTGGGAGGATTTTGGTTCAGAGTGCTTGAGTGTGACACTGTCACAGTAAAAACTTGGGACACTTTTGTCTCATCTTTGTGGCATGGGACATGACAAGCACTTGGAGCACTCCCCTCAGAGAATTAATGTCATATTCCATTTTCTCCTCAGGCATCTACCCTTTGGAGCTTCAGCTCTGATTTTATTGTTGTATTTGCTGCACTGCTTGAAGGAAGATAATAAAATAAAACAAAATAGCAGAGGAGAGCAAACTGCCGATGCTTCGAGTGGGAGCCAGTGGTAAAATGTTGAATTGAGGGCACCAGAAATGCAGCAGGGCTCAGCAACTTGTTCTTTATCTTTTAGATCCCAAATGTCCTCCGAGCTGAACACATGGCTGCAGAGTGGGCCCTGCTTGAGACATCTGTCCCCACGAGGAGTTCTGCCTTTGAAAGATGGACAGGGACAGCTTGTACAGACAGGATGGTGTTTGACTGATTTGTTTAATCCCACAGAACTTCTTGCTCCACCACCAGTGTCCTTTTGTTTACATGACACCAGACATCCCAAACGCAGCGGTGGCCCTGGAGGTGGCACTGGAAGGAGCTGCTGGGCAGGACCAGGGAATGGACAAGGAGAGAACAGCTCGGTCTGGAGGCAGTGGTAGATCTGCAGCACCCAGAGACAGCCTGGGATGGAGTTTGGGGCTCACAGGAAGCACCAGCCCAAGGAGGGGAAGGGCTTTGCAGCCACAGGAGGGTGACTGAGCTGTCACAGGAAAAGCAGCAAGACAAAAGCTGGGAGAGCACAGCTCCAAGGTGTGCAATGGTGTGAGAGCCAAGAACTGACTGAGGAAGGGCTGGGAGCCCTGAGAACAGATCCTGACACCTGTTTGAGTTTCCCTGAGCTCAGAAAAATGGAAAGTTTTACATTTTATACGGAAAATTAAAAGTGCATCAAAGAAACTCTGACTTCATTGTCCACACCTTTTAATAGGAGCATCCTTAAACTGGTTCAGTGCTTGGGGTGTAAAGAGTGATTATAGCAATCTACTAGGAAAAAAATAGACTTTGGGCAGAGTAGGAATGGGAAATATATTATCACATATGAAAAATAAAATCATCAATGTGAAAAAGAATCAGAAAAAAACACCCCAAACCTGGCCAGGATTTCACTCCCCAAGGCTGACTGGACCATTTCCTGTCACTTGACAAATCATGAAGGTTTTGGTCATTCCCAATTTGTTATTGTCCAAGCTTCTCTCATCCTTATTTAGGTTGGTACATTTATTTTTAAGGCTGTTTTTATCCAAAGCATTTGTTGTTGATGGCCTTCTTTCCTTACCTTCGGGGCTTTCAATTGCACAATGTACTGTGTACCTGGTAATTCCAAAACAAATCTGTCTGGAGTGATAGATTACAAAAGAAAAATGAGTGATCTGGGATATCTTAATAGCTTATTTCCCCCATGCTTCCTGCCATGTGCCCCTGCATGTCCCAAACATGTATCCAAATAGATCAAAGTATCAGTCAGCATATTCAATAAATCCCTTTTTTTTTCTTTCTGTGTTGATAGCAAGTAAATCATCAAAAATGCTGAAAATGCTTTATGGAACAGCAAAAATTAAGTGGTGATGATTGCAAGCTGCCTCACACAGACCAGGAGGCATTTGATTTTCATCAGACAGGAAGGAAATGGTGAAAGAAATGAATACAGTCTGATAAATTCAGACTATGGGGATAAGGGATGAGGGGAGAGAGTTCTGCTTCTCCAAGGTTAACAGCCTCACAGTGCCCTTTTTGGAGACCTGATGCCTGGTTTGTGGGTGCTTTCCTCCCTTCCACCCCTGCAGCAGGATGAAGATGTGCTCCTGCAGCTCTGATGTCCCTGGAGGTCCTGCTGGTGAACCCAACGTGGGCAGGAATTGGGTCCTCACTCGTGCGGGGTCAGGGAAAAAGCCAGCACCAAACCATCACAGTCCTGGCATTGCCAGCACTCAGATGCCATGGGCAGGAGCCAGAGCAGGAAAAGGAAAGGAGGAATGCCCTTCCTGGCCATGGGAATGTGCCAGAGGCCCCTGGAGGGACGGCTGGGCTGTGGCTGCCAGAGCACGGCCACGGCACAGCTCCTGCCAGGGCTGCCCACACCCACAGCACATTCCAAAGGGTTGCCAGGCAAATTTCTTATGGATACCACAACCTGAGAGCTGACAAGGACCTCGAGAAGTCACTTGTGATGTCCCTAAAACCACTCAGAGTTCCAGCACTACCAGGCTGAACCCAAGGGATTCACTGACAAGTTATTTAGTCCCCGTCAGTGTGGAAATTTGGGGGTGAATGATTCCCATGAACACTTTGGATGATGAATTACAGGCTGAGCTGATCTGCTTTGCCTCTGGTGCACTCCCCCAGCCTCTGAAGCCCACTTAAGGGAATAAAAGAAGGCACTTCTGCAAGGGAATCCACTGCTTTCCTCTTCACTGTATTCACACCCAGCCGGGGCTCGGTGAACAGCCCTGGGGAAGGAAATTGGCTCAAAGGCTTTATTGCCTGAGTGATTTAAATAATCTGGACCAGGAGGAACACAGGGTGTTTGTCCTTCCTGTTCTACCAGGTGAGGTGTAGATGAGCAGATGATCTTTGAAATGCTCATCAGTTCCTGATGGTTTATTCTCTGGTACAACTTGGCTTCCATGACCCATGAACTATAATAATTACAGAGCTTTTAAACCCTGCTCTGGAATTCCTGGGATCATAATAAATGATTTAATGAAAAATCTCATTTTCTTTCTGCTCATTTAATTAATCTGGTTTTTGATTTGATATTGCTTAAATTTTTCTATTCAAACTTCTCTATTTTGTATGGAGAGATTTAGACATAATGAGAAGTGAAGAGACAGCTAAATGAGGTTTGGGCTCATCAGCCCTGGAGCTGTCCTAGGATGTTAAGCAAGACTTTGGGAACACTTTGCTAAATTTTCATGAAATGTCAGGTTCAAAGGAATCTTTGTAAGTAATTGGAAATTGATTTCATGACACTTTGGTACTGAGCTCACGGGTGGCAGCTGTTATTTTATATTCCAGAATGGATGGAAGAAATCCTTCCCTGTGAGGGTGGGGAGGCCCTGGCACAGGGTGCCCAGAGGAGCTGTGGCTGCCCCATCCCTAGAAGTGTCCAAGACCAGGCTGGACAGGGCTTGGAGTAACCCATGGCAGGGGGTTGAATTAGATGGGCTTTTCTGTCCCTTCCAACCCAAACCATTCTGTGGTTCTGCAATCTCCTTTAAACTTCTTTGCAGCAAAATCACTCTAAATATCACCAGTACATTCTTACTCCTGGATGCACTTTAAATAAAATCAGCAAGGCTCCCCAGAATTGCCTCGTATTTCCCTGGGATCCCAGAGCCAGAGCATTGAAATAATGAAACGAAAAATTATGAGAGCAGAACCAACTTCCTGTTGGGAAGGAATAAATCAGTGCCGGTGCCTTTCTCTCGTGACTGACCCAGCACTCAGGTCTGAACAGCAGAGCCTCCGAGCCTGTCCCCAGGAGAGACTCCAGCAGCTCCTAATTCGAGGTGCAAGAAGTGGGTGGTGACTTTACCAGGAGCTGGGAACTGAAACGTCTGCCCACGGGACTGGAGCGATTTCCCATCTCGGCCTCGCTTTCTGATGCTGAATTCTGGGAAGAGAGCCTGCTCCTCGAGTGCTTTGTGTTGTCATCTGAGCACTGCTGATCTGAGTGCTCCTTGGGGTCTGATGCTTTGGAAAAAGCCTGTTTCCCTTCCCCATTTCCAGTCACACGGCCCCACAGCAGTGTCCAGCTGATCTCTGCTCTCGGGCTTGGCCAGGTAAGGGTCAGTAAGGTGGTCAGTAAGGGTAGGGTGGTCAGTAAGGGTGGTCAGTAAGGGTAGGGTGGTCAGTAAGGGTAAGGTGGTCAGTAAGATGTACACTAAGGTGGTTGGTAAGGTGGCCAGTGAGGGTAAGGTGGTCAGTAAGGTGGTCAGTAAGGGTAGGGTGGTCAGTAAGGGTGGTCCTTCAGGCTCTGTTTCCCCTCTGCTCTAGCTCCCTGCCTTATTTCCAAGAACACGGTGTTTTCTCACACATATCCTCAGCTGAGAGGAACATATTTAATCCTTTGTGTTTACCCTTTCATTCCCAGACACAACAACGTTTTTTTATAATGATTACTGTGTTAAACTATCTCCAGATTCATTTCTAGACCTGAAATAGACCACTAGCCTCACTCCATGGAGAGCTTTCATGCTTTCTGTTCTTATCTCCTCCATAGCAAAGATTCCTGTTCTCTGCACCAGTTTGCCACGCACAGCACACGATGTGAAGTTTCCCTGTTTCAGAGCCCTGGATGCCTTGTTGTTTCTGTGTAAACCACATCATCTCTCTCTCTCTGAACCTGTAAAAGCTCGTTGCTGTGTGTTGTTGAATTTGCCTCCTGGTTCTGGGGGGTGTTTATGGAGGGGTTTGTTGTGTGCTCTGTTCCCAGTGCTGGGGTGGATTCCACTGGCTGGATCTGCTTATCAAGCCCTGTGAGCAATGTAAATACTGCTCTGCTTCTCTCAATTCCAAGAATATTTCCTGAGGGTGACCATCAAGCTGGCACCTCTTTGCAGTGCTCCATTGCCTTTTCCTGTCACAGCTGCAGAAAATCCTCTGAGCCAGATCCTGTAACACATTCAAAATTGTATTATTCAGTTCATGCAATATTTTGATCAGCTGTTTTGACTGCTAAGCTGTGGGAGAGGTAAGGACAGCCCTAAGGGAGAGCCTGGAAACTTTCCAAGCTGGTGATTTCTCTCGCCTGGATGCAGTACAGATGTTAAACAGAGCTGCTGTGACCTTTCTGCTGCTCAGTCATGGCACTGCAGAGCCCTGCAGGGCTGAGCTCTCATTCCTCCTCCCTGCCACTGAACCAACCTGCCCCTGCAGCCAACACACAGCAGAAAATTTATCAATATCTCTGGAATTAGGCAATTCTCTTAATTGTCTTCATTTCCAGGACTCTGCCATTCTTTCCCTGCACCACTGGTGGCACAGCTATTTGTGTGCTGGTTGGGAAAAAAAAAACCCTAAAACTGAACAGCAAATCAATCAAAGCCAAGGACAGATACCTCTCAAAGATAATTGCATCCAGATATGCTGGGAGCCCTTACAAATCCCTTTTCAGCCTCCACAGGTCTTTCCCTCCTGTGGCTTTGCTTTGAGGAACCTCTATTAAGCAACAGGACATCCCTAAACAATGCCAGCAGTGAGTGAAAAGACTCCTTTCCTTTTCATGATTTACCTCCCCCATGCTCTCTGGCCACACCAAACTCCAAAGCAAGACCTTCTTTAATTTTTATTATTTTATTTCTAAGGGTCAAAATGATTGGGGTGGCTCAGCTTTTCCCATGTACAAAGCTCATTAAAGAGCACTTGAACATGGGTGGGTTCTTTTATTCAGTTGTGGGATTTTTTTTCCTTTTCTTTGGATGTTCATCCCTGTGTCACTTCCCACAATGGACTTGGGGTCTGAACTTGGGTATGTTTTAATTAAATGCAGTGGGAGTCAATAATTGTGAGTTGTTGTCTACACAGAGTTCCTAGGTGACAAAACCACACAATATTTTTAATACACCAAACCCACAATACTCAGCATAACATCATGTCTTATTTACATATCCATATCCAGACTTACTTGAAGTCTGTGGTATCACAAATGCACTCCAAAATGTAATATTTCTGTTTCAATATCTCTTTGACCAGTAAAAAAAAAAATAGAACTTCCATAAGGAGGATTTATTGTCTCTTTTACGCAGGGTGGTTGTAGCACAGTTGTGATCCTACAAAAATACAGGGCTAGAGTATAGCACACATTCTGTAAAAAAACCTGACATCAGAGGGTGAACAGTCCTCTGGCAGTTTTGGGATACCATCCAGTATTTTCAGGTTTGGCAAATTGGAGAACACACTTAAAGAGAGACAAAAGAAAAAAGAGAAATTGAGATAAATAATCTTGGGAAATGTTGAGCACAAAACAGATGCTGATAAAAAAGAAACAGTGGATTCAAATGTATCTAAAATAGATTTGGGTTGTTGGAAATCTTGATTTGTCATTTGTTGCAGAATTTATCTGATAAAGTGCTAATTAAAACTCTGATTTCACTCTGTTGCACCTCTTTTACATCCTCAGACTCAATAAAGCACTTCAAGAATCTGTCTTCCAACACTGAGAATGAACATAATACCAGAGCAATACCAAATAATACCAGTATTTAATTGCCTTAAGAACTGGCAGATTGAGAGCAGAAACACAATTAGGAATTGTTAAAAGGTGTTTTTCTGCTTTTGTTCTCCTGGACCCTTTGATATGCATATAAAATGTGAAATCTATCATTTAGAATTTACTTTTTCACTTCCCTGCTGCCATCTGCCTGCTTGCCTTTAGAAAGCACCAGCATCACCACACTGCCAAATGGATGCCCACTGGACTAAAGGAAAAACATACTGGAAACTCAGAAAGGTTTTCATTAAACACTTTTTTTAAACTTCTCCTTTGTTTTTTCCCCCTCCCAGGAAGTGATGGGAAGAGATGTGTCCCATCTCAGACACACTCTGCAAGGTTTATCTTTAAAATATCAACACCTGGCTGTGTTTGCAGTGGGGGAAACCATGCAACCATGCAGATTTTCTGAGAATGAGACTTAGAACAGATTATATCCTCCTGAATTTTCTTGGATTGTAATGTCTTGCATTTGAATTCACATTTCCAGTGTCTAAGGCTGCTCTGTTAAGTCTCCACCACACCCCAAAGCCTGCAACACAACCTTCACTGAGGGGCTGCTCAAGGCAGAGGAGCTTCCACAGCCCTGCCACAGGGACAGGAGGGAAGCCAGAAAAATCAAATGAAGGGAACTTAATTTTCTCCTGCTTTTGCTCCCATCTTTCAAGACATCCTCCTGATTCCATCTCTGACATGTAATGCAATTTAGGCTCCTTGCAGAATCCACCCGGGATACAATGAGACCGAGGAGAGTTTGAGTAATAGGTAGTTTCTATTAATAAAAGGGAATCTAATTTATCTGCCCTGCTCACTGTCTCTAAACTTGATCCACGGGCTTAGTTCAGTTCCAGAACTGCCAGTCATGCCATTAAAAAGCATCATAGCCACTTTCTGAATATTTTGGGGCTTTTATCACATAGTGGCTCACTAACCCATGTTCCTGGAGCATTGCAGGGAGTTGAAACCATGGGAAAATGAAACGCTTCTTTAGAAAGCTTGTTGGATTTGAGATCCTATTCCTTTGAAACTGTCTGACAAACATATTTTTGTGTTTATCACTTTTGTTAGCCGTGAGCTGGTCAGACTTACAGTTGTCTGTATCTTTCCTGGAACTCACAGGGATTCCTCTTGAGTACGAGGGATTCAAGTGGAGAGTGTCTGAAGGCTGATATCCCACTTAGGGTGGCGATGTTATTTTCAGCGAGAGACAAGTGCTGAATCTGAGGGATCTTTGGCAGCTGTTTGAAGGATGTAAAGTGGTTTTTATTTACATTTAGCTCTCTGCATCTGTAAAGCACAAAGTGTATGGCATCACTATCACATCTGTGGCAGAATCCCAACAGCAGGGATGGGTTTTATACACTGGTTTTACATTTGTGCTGTTTTTGCCTAATCATGGACTGCCAGATCAGATCCCTACACTTTATATCCCCTGATTTCTTTATATTGTACAATAGATGCATCATTATTCCTGTCCTCAACACTACAACTCTCCATACACCTAAACAATCAACAGCAGAGTAGCAACAGATGGATGGTAAAATATATTTATTGTTGTCATGGTCATGCTTGGCCTCTCTGCTTGGGTTTTGTTCCACTGCTTCTTCACAGAGATTCCTCCTGTGTTCAACAACCTCCCCTTCTGGCACAGATCTCCCTGAACTTGAAAAGACTCATTAATTATTCCCCAGGAATGAAGGGGACATCATCTGCTCTCCTCACTGGATATTTGCAGCCCAGGGATGACATGAACTCAGAATGGCAATAAACTGATGGATCCTCAATCCAATCCCCCCCAAAAGAGCAGATTTGGCAGTTCTCAGGAGCCTGCTCCAGCTGTCACTTGAGTCAAATTTTGGTTTCTATCATATTACATAAAAATAGGAACAGGACATTTTGTCTACCTTGGCAACCTTATGGCACTTAGGTCTGTCAAAGAATTGTCCACCAGCCAAAGCTTTTCCACCCGAATTAATCTTCGGAGGATTCTTTTGAAGTTTTCCACCTGGTAAAGATCACCCAGGTCCTGGAAGGAAAGGTTCAACTCCTAGGAAGGTAAAAATAAAAGAAATAACTTTTTTTTTCTTGCTTCGTTATAACTATATCATTAAATATAGAATTAGTCAGAGGTAGTTAAAATTAGAATATATTTTATGCTGCTGCTCTTATAACAATTGGTGGTACCAAGTGCCAAATTCACCTCAGAATGATGGACTCCATAATTCTTTGAAAGTAATGAAGAAAGAAACCATCTCTCAAGCATGAATGTTAGTGTCCAGCCCCTCCTTCCTCTGTGAGTGGGATTATCAGTGTGTGTAGGGGGAGGGAGCAAGACCAAGTGATTGTGGTTTATTGGTTTGGCTTCGAAACTCATCTGGCACCGAAGTGCTGTGCAGCAGCCAGAAATAAATATTCATAGAGTCCTCACAGAACGGTCTGGGTTGGCAGGGAATTTAAAATTCCTCCAATTCCACCCCCTTCCATAGCCAGGGACACCTTGCTTAGACCAGGTTTAAACCTGCTCAATGCAGTGAGCAGCCAGCACATCATTATTTGGCTTCTTTACAGCCCCAGTACAAAATGTTAATGAGAAAGTTTTACAGCACAGTTTTCCCAGTTCTCTTGCAGTCTCTTTTCCCATTTCTCTGTGTCAGTTACTCGTTTTCTTTTTTTCAAAGTATGTTCTTCTTTTCTGAAAAACAGCTCTTCTTCTGAGGGCCCTGGTCAGAGAGAAAGATTTACAGTTGAGGATGTGATACAGAACAGGCACTTAGTCACTTGCTGGAAGAATATATATATATTGCTGTGAGGATTCTGTAATGAAGAAATATATATAATATTATAGGTGTGTAAGTTTCCAGGCTTCTGAGATAGAAATTAATGTGAAGATTTTTCTACCATTTCCAGGCCCATAATTCAGCCAGCAATCTACAGTCATGATGATTTTGCACATGGCTGGTAAATGACAGATCTGCTACAGCTCAGAATGAAAACTGCTTCTGAAGGGTTGTTCATGAGGATCTGAGTTCTAAAATTCTTCTTATTCCTTCCCATGCAATGAGTTTGATGCCTGAGATGGCCACGTAAAAACAGAATAAGGAATAAGGGAATAAAGGCAGGTATTTATTTGAAGTGCCTTCCAAGGTGCACCCTGGGCAGCCAAAGGCAACACCCAAGATGGACCCTGGGTCAGGAGTTCTTCACCCTTTTATAAGTTTGGTCCATTTGCATGTCAGGGCTGATTCCCCAATTACAACCCCAGTTAATGATGTAACTACTCCAAGTTTGCCTTTCTCTTCAGAGACCTTAGTTCACACATTTTGGGCCTGGGACAGCCTGGGTGTCCTTGGAGAGCAAACCCAGAGAGGTTTGTAATGTCTGATCAGCACGAGAGAGCAGCAGCTCACAGGCCACACCAAACTTCAGAGTTACACACCAGGCAGTACAGGACTTGAAAATATAAAAGATAAAACCTAAGGCATCATTCCCCCCTTTGACTGGCCTGAGAAAGGAAGATGTTTGCAGCTTCCAGAGCAGTGACAACAACTGCAGCTGGGACCAACAGCCCCACTCCAAACCTCATTTGTATTAAGACAGACACACACTGGAGACCTGAAGCCTTAATGAAATGTTCAGAGCTATGGACATCTTCAAATTCTTAATTAAAGCAAGGACAAGCTGGAAATTTTCCACTGTTTAGTCCCAAACATGCAAATATTGGATTTTAAAACCCATCTTTCATACTCTGTTCTTGAGTGTGTCTGTACATTGTAATTGAGCTAATTTAGTCTTAAAAGTCAATATATTTGAATATATCCACTCTTTGCAGGACTGGATTTCCCTCTTGCTTTCTTGTTTGGCTCTGTGGCATATGGCTACTGCATCCTGAACATTCAAATGTTAATGAACTTTTGAGAGAAGTAATCAGCACCACATTAATACCAAAAATTTTCAATTTGCAGTTCTGGCAGTTGTTTCTCAGTTTTGAAATGACAAAGGATAATTTCCTAATGATTAAAAAAAAGCAAGCATGGGCACTCTGGGATGAAATCCTGCCCCTTTTCAAAAGAATGGCAAACCTCCTTGATTTCAGCTCATGACTTTTAAGGATGCACTGTTTGACTAAATAGACCTAGGGCTGAAATGTCAAAGTGTCTTTTTGATCTTTACCTTCCCTCACTCGGGGACAGTGGAGCTGATTTCCTCGAACACCATGTTCTTCTATGTCACACCAGCCAAGGAACTTGAAGGAGTCAGAAGGAAGCTCAAAAAAAAAAAAAAAAGGCAAAATAAAGATATCAAAGAATCAGTAAAAGTTCCTGAGGTTTTGACATTGTATTTTCTCTTATTTCTGACCTTATTACAGCAGAAATCCCTCCAGTCAGAGCCATATCCAGGAGCTGGTAAATGCTGTGGGAATTCACACTTCAGTGGAGTTTGCCACAGCTCATCCTGGTTTATTCCAATAAATTGGCTCAAATACTGGAGAGAGCCCTTTCAGAGCTCATTATCCACCTGCCCATGGCATCAGTTTGGTGCACAGAGCTCAAAGGCTGAGGCAAATCTGACCCCATAGAACAGAATCTTATTTATATTCTGCCCCAGTTTTGGAAGATAAAAGGAGGTAAACAAATTCCACTTCACAGCTGAGGAAGAGATTTCTGCCTTAGCTCCTCTTTGTCAGTGTCTCTTCTCTACCAACCTGCAATCAGACTGGAAAGCCCAACACTTACTGGGGAAGGTAGCCTGGAATCCCAGTTCTGCCCAAGGATTCCTCTGCTTTGGGGTAAAACTGGCGGAACAGGGTGAGCATCCCTAAGGATGGAGCAGCAGGAGGAATGGGATTTAAGGAACTTTTGATTGCTTGTAGTCAGACCTGAGGAACTAGAGAGGAGATGTTAAGCCAATGTAGATTCTGTTCAGAGAAATGCAAATTTTATTGGTTTTGTTTAATAATTACAGAAAATAATTACAGAAAATACAGAATAGCTCGGGGCAGGACTTGCCAGCAGGCAACAGCCACATCCTGAGGCCAAACCATGGGCAATCCCCTCATCTCTCACCTGAGCATTTCCTTACACACAGGAGGCTTCCACTGATGTGTCCAAAAAGAGGAATTTACTGGCAGTTTGTTAGAAAAAGTGAGTCTTGGAGAAAATTGAGAGCTGAACCTGTTCAGCAGCATAATGTGTTCCCTTCTCCCCAGGAGAGCCCCACTTTTATGGATCCAGGCTGGATGAAAAGATGCCTCAGTTATTTATTTAATTCCATTGTACATGTGTTTAAACTCCTTATTTTACTAATATTAGTATATTTATTTTAATCTGTTGAATATGTTCTAGGGGATTCTCAGAGATCTGGAGAAAAGCTGAACTTTGTTCAATGGGGTCTTCAAATCATAGAATCACTAGTGCTGGAAAAGACCTCCAACGTTATCAAGTCCAACGTTCAGCTTGAAGTCATGTGTTCGTGTGCTTTGTTAGTCCCTGGCCCAAGAACACTTCCAAAAGTCACATTTCCTATGCCCCAAATGGTGCAATTTCTCCAATTGTGTTTCGGAGGGACTGAGGAATTTGCAGACTGGCAGCTGCCATTCAGGAATTTACCACAGAATACTTGAAAACAATGATTTCATTTAGTCAGGGTGTGCACCCAGCATTGTAATTTGATGTTTACAGGCTCGGGGAGCTCTTGCCAGGGAGCCTCAGCTGTCAGTCAGCACCATAAAACAACTGGAGTCAGGAGCAGAAATACAGAATAAAAATGCAGCTTTAAAATGGTGTGGAGAGGAAGGCAAAGAAGGTCTCATACTGAGAGTAACACACAGGCTAAATAGAACACTGGTTAAAATGTACAATTACAGATTATTGGCAAACCCTCATGAGGAGATGTGTCCTGGTGACCTCCCTGCAACTGTGCAGGAACAGCTCTGACAAATAGCTCTCCTCCCTTCGTGCTTTATGGTGGGGTTTTAATGGGATCAGAGCAGCCCCAGTGAACTGTAGGTGACTTCCAGGAAGCTGTGTGAGCTCAGCATTTTGGAAAATAACAGCTATTTACTGAGACACTTTTGAGGTCACCTGGAGGCAAACAGCCCCTTGTGGTGTGTGTGTGTTGCGGAGCAGCAGGGGTTCACACACAGCAACCCCGTGAAAAGAGGATTTACATTGGGGCAATAGTAAAAAAACCCAAAAAAATAAAAAAAAGTGCTGGGAATTCTTGTTCAGTCCTGTCTTGGTGTTTGTTCTGCTTCTACCTCCTTGCATGTTAAATGAGGTCAGACCAAAGGAATGTGTAGAAATTCTTTTGTGTTTGAGAAAAAGATCTGTTATTCTTCTCAGTTTGGAAGTGATCTTTTAGGATGTATTCAAATGACTATTTATAACTGCAAGACTTTTCAAAACCTACCTTCCTCTCAGCTAGATACTACCTCCTCTGCTGAGACAGGAATATACACTCTCAGTCACTGGAAATGTGGGATAAAACACTTTAGCTGAACCATTTAACATGGTATCTAGTCTGATCTCCTGGCAGAAAACCCACTCACAGAATTCTGTATCGGTGATGGCAAATAAAACATAAAGTTCCAGAAAAAAATGTGTGATGGATACGACTTCCCCAATCAGGTGGGTAGCGAGATTTCCATGGGAAAGAGTGACAGAAAGAAACATCTTTCATCTCAAAACTGCCTGAGTTTAATAAGCACCAGCTGGACCCCCACATTATATCACAGAAGATTTTTTTCTGGAGGAACAAGTGCCACACAGCTTTTCTCTCCCTTGCTTTGTTTACCTTCCTCTTTTGCTGCAAAATTGATGCAAAAGGACTGGCAACGAACGAGGCAGGATGCAATTCCAAGCAATTACAGATCGCACAATACATGAAAGGAACAAAATTTCCTGCCTTGATTGTGAGGCCCTTCGGCTGGATATGAATCTCCAATGACACCTCTGGGAGCAGCACACTAGATTAAGTCAAGCATTAAGGGGAAAAAAATTAGATTCATGATGTCTGTCCAGGCTGAGTCATTTCCTCTCACTTTGCCTGCAGTGAGAAATTGGTGGTTATCATAAATCATGGACCTAAATTCTTATGAGAGAAGAATTAATTTCACTAATGGAAACCCTCTGTGGCAATTGCATTCCTCCATTCTCCCTCTTCTTGGGGGGTGTGGGGGAGTATTTATGATGTCTTTTAAGCAGAGGTACTTGACTATATTTTAAGAATTCTATAATAGAGTTTTGGAAAGGAAACTTCAGAAGGTAAAGGGGGGAAAAAATCTTGTGTGTGACCAGCTTCTAATTTCTGAGGCTGGCTCTCAGTCCAGTTCCTATCGTGGCTACAGCTTTGCCACTGACACCAAATCCAGGTGTCAAAAAAAATTTTTTTTAATCTAAATAATTAAAGAAAAACCCTCAAAATTGTACCAAACAATTCTTTGCAGGCACCTTGAAGTCTGGAGTGCTCCATGTGAGCTGACAAGAGGGAGCATGGACTGTGGGGTAACAGGAAGCACTCATGGCCAACTCCTTGTATTTTATGTATTCTCCTCAGTGGAAGTCCCAGGGAGGAATTCAGTGTCTCAAGTGGTTTGCAAATTGTCAGGAAAGAGAACAGAACAGCTCCTGCATTTTTCAGAACACGACCGAGGAGATATCAGGCCATACCTTGGAAAATCATGCATTGCTGAGCTCCCTGATCAAAGTCCCACCTTATCAAGATGTCAGTGGCAGCTGTGTGGCTGTGAAATGCTTCTCCTCTCACTGACACCTTGGCCACTTTTCCAGAGAGCCCAGAATGCTCCAAGTTTCCTGACTGCAGTGCAAGTACATTTGAGTCCAGCTGCCTTTAAGTGCAGGATACATTAAAAGCCCACGAAAGACTTTGAAGAGCTAAAGCTGAGCTACTTCTGAAACTACACCAGTGAAAGGTATTGAGTGAGAAACGGAGTGAAAAATCCCTCCTGTGTGTATTTTAGATATTTGGCTGTTAAAAAAGGACTGTCAGCTGAAAGACTCCTTTCTCCTGATAAAACAGCAGCCTTGACAAACAAACATCTGAGACTCCACAGCACAGGCTCAGCTCTGCTGCACAGAAAATGGGAAGCTCAGTTAAAGAGGAGCAAAGATAAAGGAGGTTATAAGCAAACTCTTGCATTTGGGGTTTGAAAGGCTTTTTGTCCCAGCCTTTTGAGCAGTTTTGGGGTCTGGTCTAGCTTCCCACAGCCTTATCCCTGGCTGCTCTTCAGGAATCAGCATCCTCGAGCAGGCTCAGCTTTCCCTGCTTTTCCTGTAGATCTGAAATGCCCTGGATAAAAGGTTTGGGAACAAGTAGTAGGGCTATTTATACTAACTCTTCACGTATCCAGAGCCAGAATTCCTGTGGTGCTTGCTACATCCCAGCCCATATCTGATGGAAAGGCCCCTGCTCCCACGTGGCTGATCCCAGTTAAGTCTGGTCAGGTTCTTATTTAGCAGCAAAGTGCTCTCAGTTCATTCAGTCCTGCTACTATGGAAGTGAAAAACGTGGACCATTCTAAAGGAACAAAATCAAATGTGTTTTAACATCATCTTTAAGAAATAGAAAAAACAAAAATCCAAATTAAAGAAATTAAAAAAAGCAATAAATCCTTCCCACAGCAAAGATTTCTTATCACTAGGTCAGAGCTGCTGATTTCGCACAGGCTCTGAGAGAGCTGGTTCTGGATCTGCCCAAACCACCTGCACAAATAACTGTTTGCTCCCAGGTTCCAAACACCCAATTATTTATGTCGTCCCAGTCCATGGCAAATGCCAAAGCCAACCACATGAACGAACTGCAGGGTTAACTCACAACACAATTTGTGGAAGTATTTAAGGGATGGCAAACTCAGAACTCGGGCTGTGCTTCATTTCAAATGCACACAATTTACTGCTCCAGAGCAGCTTTGTGTGTATGCAAACATTTATTATGAGAACTCTCTGAACTTAGGATAGTAGAAGATATGGACATAGCATTTGCATGCTCTATTACCTTTCAATTATTTTTATAGGAGTTTTATGAGACATTATGCAACATTTTGAAGCAGTTCTTTTGAGCATAATTTAGTGACAAACACACCTGTAAGTTATGGCTACAAAGCATCCTTGCTGATAGCTGTGGCATCAATTATCTTGCTTTATGCTTCATAAAATTGCCCCCCCAAAGACATAATTAACTTAATTAGGTCCTATCACCATAATGATACATTCCTAGCATACTAACTAACATTTTCCTCATGGATCCAACTTGAGCCAACACAAAGCCCACGTCTCAATCCACGTGCCTTTCACACATTTTCATAACAAACTCCACACTTTTGTTGGGACAGCTTTTGTCTTTCAGCGATCAGGCAACGACACCGAGAAAAACAACCCAGTCTGAATTCCTCTTTTCCCTGCACAACAATCTCCGTTAGCAATACAGGCTGGTACATTTTAAAAAGACACTCAATCCTGTAACTCTATCTTTGTTGTCAAAGCATGTCAAGCCAGCTGTGCAATGACTACAGGTTCGTGTCTCCTTGCACCCTCCTACCTTTCAGACATGTCTCTCTGCCGCGTAAAATCCTCACATCTTGCACAGGGCCATTTGTCTACAGGCAGAGCTTATCTTCCCATCTCTGCCCCTGCGTGGGAAGGGAGTTCTGTGGCCTCTGCAGAGGGGGAACCTGCCGGGATCCTGGCGGGGCTGGATGGATTCACTGTCTCCAAGGGAACGCTGTCACCTCGCAACGCAGTCACGTTAGGAGCTATTGTTACCAATCTCTTAAGCACATCAAACAAATTCCTGGGCTGATCGAGCTGGTATCAGTGAACTGTCTTTCCAGAAGGTGCCTAAAGATAGGATGGTGATACCTGTAGCAAGATACGTGATCATCCAGCTGAATCTCTGGTCTGCTCGCTCCAGCGACTTCACTTTCACCAATTGCTTTCACAGTTTTGCCCACTTGAAGTCCGTATTTTTGTTGCCTAAAAGATCTCCTGCTTCATTAATGGCCTGTTAAATGCCTTATGAATTGATCCAAGAACTCTGGACGAAAAGAAAATACTTAAAGAGGCCCATATTTTATGTAATGCTCAGGCAAGTTCTTTATGAGCACCTCTTTGCTCTGTTGGGCGTTCTCACCTCATTTGAACGTGCTCAACCATTTTAGGAAAATCTTCCAGGCTTCCTTCTTCGAGTTTGCAGCTGAGAATGAAAACAAGAGACTCTTCTCTTGGTGGGAACCAACAGGTCAGGTTTGTGTCTGGTTTTATGTTATATTTTTCTTAAAACATTGAAGCTTCAGGTTCTGAGAATCAGCCCAGTGAATTATTCCCTTCAAAACGAGTTTGAGTGATTTTTGTTTGGTTCACCCAGACAAAGTGCAGATGCTGGTAGAGTTCCAGGGTGGAATTGCAGCAGCCCAGTATGGTTATGGGCACTGGTTAGTCCCTGCTGAAGTTCACAGATGGCTTTTAAATTCCACCAGTAGCAGTGGGACCCAGGTTTTAGTGGAAGGTTATAATGGAGCTGTAAATCGTGCCCTATTGATCTGCAACTCCCACACCACAGGCACAGCTCTTTCCTCACTGGAGCTCCTGGGCTCTGCACTGAAAAAAGAGGGGATAAATAGATTAAAATCAATGTGGAAAAAGTACATAATCCCCTCTGCCCAGGGATATTCAACTGGAAATGTCATATAGTCAAAACCTCAGTGGTTTAGACTTCTACATTTCAGCTTATTCTCCTTTTCCTTCACATTTCTCTTTTCTCTTCTTCTTGGTCATTACAAAGGCTGATCATTATAAGATCTTTCTGTACAAAAAGGTCTGTGCTTTCCCCAACGGTGGCTGAAGGCTCTGAAACCTTCTCTTAGAAATTCTGCTGGCAGATTTCACTGTGCCAGTAAAGTCGAGGCGAATGATGGTAATTAGAGAATTTCAGCTCCATGCAAAGGCATTTTGTGGTTCCAAATGTTGAATTGACAGGTCGTTATGTGAAATTTAACAAAGTAGTCATCCCACACAGGTTTCATTAAAACTTTATGTGCTAAGAACTGAGTTTATTACAGGGTGGGCGAGGACGGGGTATTAAGAGATTCATCAGGTCACTTGAGCGTATCATTTCTCTGTCTGCTAAGAATAAAGAAATTAATATCTAAATCAAACAAGATTGTAATTTGGGGCCTTTCTACTTACCATTTTTCCTCTGTCTATAAAATGAAAGGTATTGGTCCTCATCACAGCCTAATGGGCTTCAGATCTTTTATGGCAAATGCATTCCTCATAAAGCCCATGAAAAATTATCTCTGTGCTATTTCAGAGGAACGACATATTTTACATGGTGTCGGCCTTTCCATTATAAACACTATTTTTCAGATCTTTACAACCTGCCCATAAAAATGTGGTCCTGACAAGAAATTCAGCAGCTTGTCCCAGCTCTCCAAGGAAGAAATAGTTTTCCCCACTTCATCCAGTTTTGACCAGTAATTTTGTCTTTGAATTGGGTAAATACAGTCTCAGCCATGGGTCTCTCACTCTGCATTCAACCCATGGGATGCTTCCCTGCATGTCCATGAAATATGTAGGAACTGAGCAGAATCTGGCTCATCCTGAGGTTTGATTAATGACAGAAACAATCCCAATTATTCTCACTGCTGTAGGCCACCAGAGGCCCTGTTGTTCTGGGCACCACAGAAAGGCAGGAAAACAGAGTTTGCTCCTGAGAGTTTGTGCTTTAATTGAACAGAGCAGACAGACAAAGAGTAGGAAGAAAGGAAATAATATTATCCCTCCTCCTTTTATATAGAAATAACTGAGATGCTCAGACCATGAAATCCTGGCACTGTGGTAGCAGAAATTCTGTTCCTGTGCCCAGGGTCAGCATTCACAAAGGATTCCCAGCCACTGACTTTATTAAGACCAGACTGGATGAACAGTCTGGCTTTAAAGTCTGCGTTTACCGGCTGAGTATCTGAGCTGACATTTTGTTAATCATCGTTAAAGAATACTTCAAAGACATTTGTTTACTATAACATTTTTCTGATTCAGGGATAAATCAGTTTGTTGATACAATTTTATGTTCTTTATGTAAAATCCTTTTTTTTTTTGGTGTTGACTTGATGCATCTTGGTGATACCAAACCATGAGGTCGATGTCACCAAGTAAAATCAGACCTAAACACGTCACAACACTTCAGCACCAGCAGAAAGTTAACTTTTATTGATCTTACCTGGTTTGACCATATCCAGGAATCCAGGGCGTTCATGCTGGATGAATCAGTTAGGAAGAGAGAATTTCTTGGGATATTTCAGTGGTCTGATGTGCACGGCCCTAGAAAAGGAACACAGTTTTAACCACAAGTGCTCATCTGTGCTGGGGCAGATAAGCAGGCACGCTCACACAGACTAACTGGTTGTTTTGCTGAGTTACCCAGGCAACACACTTCTTTTTGTCCTGCCCATTCAGGATTGCAGGAGAGTATTTGATTCCCACTGGTAGGACTTGGAGAGCATTCCCAGGGAAAAGCCAAGGACAACAGAATAAAGCCTTGGAGAGGAGGAGAGCAGAGCGAGTGAAACATTTCATCGGGGTCACCAGACAAAAAGGAATCAACAGCTAGCTGCATAAATAATTGAAGTGAAAACTATATATGGCTGCTTTGCTAAGGTGTTACAAACGCATGGATTCCAAGAGGGTTGGAGGGGCTGTAACCAAGCAACAAGGACTGAAATTTGGTTCTCTCTTCTGGAAAAACAACGGGCTTGCAAGTCATAATGACAATGTCTGGCACTGAAGATTGAGCCTCTCCTTGATTTAATAGTCTTTGGACAAAGCTATAAGAAAAGATGTTTATGGAATGAAGAATGGCATTTTTATTTGGTTTAGGAGAGGCCTATTCCAGTATCAAATCTGTCTTTTCTAACAAAATAAAGGTCAACAATCTCTGGATGAATTAGACGTTTTCTGACACTGAGGAAAGACCACAAATAATAACATTTCAAGATTTTTTTTTCTCAAAACTTGCTTTTCAAAAGAAATAAGGGACATAACTCCCTGTTTCTTCATTTGCCTGTGTGGAAGAGAAAACATAATTCTAACCCAACTGGAGTTGGTGGCACCCAACATCCCTGACTGATGATTTCTCCCATTATATCCCTCACTGAGATGAGGTATATTTTCCCTTTTACCTTCAAACATGGCTTTTATATTGAATGAAGTCATTGCATCCCTAACCCACAGATGCACATAAGACCACGATTAACCTTGGAGCCCTCAGGAGTAAAGCCATGGAATTTGGCTGGAGCAGAACCAAACTCGTGTGTGAATGTGGAAAAACCCCAAAGGCACCTGCCAGGTCCCTGCCAGATCCCTCCCAAGAGGCTGAGCCTCACACAGGTCATGGTTTGGAGCTCGCTGCAGCTCAGTGACAAACTGCATCCATTTTAATGAGCTCCCTGTCACTCTCCACTTCTCCAACTGCCATTCCTGTCTAATCCTCAAAATTTAAAACATCTTATCCGAAGCTGCCAAAACAAACAAATCAGGCATTTGATGGAAGCAGCCGGAGATGAAACCTCCAGTGTGAGGTCCGTCTCATTTCCTCCATCCACATCTTTATCATGAACCTCATGTTTCATCTTTTCACAAGCTAATTGTTAATAATTCCCAATGGAATACAAGATTCATTAAGTACTTCCTAATTTATCAAACATAAGTCTCATCAGGTAATTTTAATCATGTGAAAATCATTCTAAATTCATTTTGATAGACAATTTCCTGTTGCAGCCTAGGAAGCCTCCTTTTCCCCCGTGTCGTTGGAAGCAGCATCTCTGGTTATTCTCCTCTCTAACTTCCATCATCTTTGTGTATTTATTTATGAAACTGCTGCCAGCTGCTAAAGATTTATGTTTCCTTTTTTTTTTTGGAATTGATTACCTGAAATATATTGAAAAAATTCGTTCATTTCATCCATCAAACCCCTGCCTTCCTGAAAATCAGACCTTGCAAATCCGGGAATACTTGGGAGTCACCAGAGCACTTCTTTATTAAAGTGGCTTTGCCAGGTTCTCATATATGAGATATTTGAGACAAATAGACATAATCTCTTTAAGTATGGGATGGAAAAATAACTGTATTGCTGGGCCAAGGTGGTAAAAACTACCCAGCTCTACACCAGCTGAGAAAGGAGGGAAAGGACAGGAAAACATGGAAAGACAATGCAGCTGAATGACAAACAAAATTCAGTTGTTTAAAATTCAGAGCTGCCTGTCCCCATTCCAATCAAAGAAGGAACTGAGAGCTCTGAACATGTATTTACAGGCAGAACTTGTTCTTGACATCTCCGATTTTTTTATCCCTATTCTTTCCCCGACTCTTATTGCCAAAAAAAATTAAGTTCAAATGAATGCCTTGTTATTCACTGTCTGCAAGGATAATAAAGATGTTCTCTGGCTGAAAGCAGAAAGCAGGGCCTCCTGTGATCATGGGGAGAAGAAGAGAGGAGCATTATGAGAAGAATCAACTGTTTTTATTAAAGGTGTTGTGTTCGTGCAGCTTTTGTCAGGAAATCCAAATAATTTGCTCCCACTTGCTTTCATTTGGAGAAAATGGCAGCCTTGTGTTACATAAAAAAAGAATGAGCCCTGCTTCTCTCCAGTGCTTCTTTTATGGGCAGGAGACAGACATGCCGTAGCTGTCCACAGCTCCTGCATTTAAAGTTAGGAGCTGGCACGGCCTGCCAAAAGAAATTAAATGCAATGAAAACGTGTTCCTGCTCCAAGTCAGAGACTGCGTTTGCTGGATCACACCGCTGTGTCCTGAGGGCTACACGAGCTCTGCTCCCAGCAGTGCTGGGGGTACTGAACCCTTCCTGGCACGGGTTTGCCATTGCTTTGTCCCGCAGCTGAGGAGCTGTACTTGCTAAGCAGGGGATTTCTCAGCAACAAGCATTTCACATTCACGAGGCACAGCTATAAATATCTATTTTAAATCAGGTCTGCTGGCTTCAGTGCAGAAGGGACTCTGGACTTGGATACATTCAAAAGACAAGGAGACCTTAAAACATCTTCATCTGAATTATTTACCTCGCCCTTACTCTCCACACCACTGGCTTTCCACACAAGTTCTGGCACTGCAGGACACCAGAGCTGCTGCTGGGACTTCCCAGAGCCCAGTTTGTAATCCCTGATAAGGGCAGGGCTCCATCCATATGCATCAGGTTTTCCTGCCAACAGCTCCGTTTCGATCAGGGCCCAGCGAAGGCGAACCACGGGCTGGAAGTGGAATGACTTCATCCAGTGCCTTGCTCTTCTCTAGCTCTTTTCAGCCTAAATCCCCTCTGCAGACAAATCTGTGTTTTTCAGAGGTTCATTCCCCACCTCACGTTTTAGTTTAACAGAGATGAGGTGATAGGAGAAGCAGCTTTTCTTTAAGGGAAAATCAAAAGGATTAAGCCCCATACACTTCACATCCATCCCGATCTTTGGACTCCAAAGAGGCTCTAAGCCCAGTGCTGGCCTAAAGGGGCTATGAAGGTGCTGTTAAACTACTTTATGGCTCAGTATTCTCCAGTCACAGGCCTGCCAGGTCACTGAACCAGTCTCAACCATTAACTACACCATCGTTCAGCTGCTTCATTTTGCTGCCAGCTCCATGCTGTATTCCCAGCTGGGAAATTAGGGTTTTCTTTTTGCCTCGCACTGGGGGAAGAAGAGAGCCCTGTTTTCACTTGTTAAATGACTGAGTGACCAGGTGTTCTTGTCTTGATTAAGGCAGTTTAATATTTCTGCTGATACCTGTGCTTTAAAGTCTCCTTTCAGACCTCATATTTTTTGCAGTTGAGTTGTGAAAGATCAGCAGCTGAGCTTCAGTCGTGTTCCTCCTCATTTTTCATGCTGCCTTCACTGTTTTGGAGAGCTGCTGAATACAAAATGAAGCTGCAAGAGCGTGTTTGCTCTACAGCCAGCAAGGCATGAAGCCCTTTTTTCTCCAGCTGTGGAGTACAGCCAGAGCATTGCTAACAGTGTTCCTGGGGATGTGACTCAAAGGGTGACATTTCGTACTCCCTTGTGTGACACCAGATGATTAATGCTCCCAGCAAAACACGGGCTGGTTTAAATAAACAAAATTAAATATATTTCTGTGATTATAGGAATTGTGTTACATCTCTGAGGGAGCATCAGCTGCAGCTCCCAAATGCTGCAGATTTGTCAGCTTGTTTTGAAACGCTCTGGTTGTTCACTGGATTTTCCTGCTGCATAAACCCATTGGCACTTTGGCCCAACCAGGCCAGTGGGTGATCTGGCCAGCAGTTTGGGGCACGGCCTGTTCTGCACATCAGCCTTAATCTTGTTTTACAGTCAGCAATTTACAGCAGCATATTGTTCCCATTTGCAGCATCAGGGAGACATCACGGGAGCACACAGGAGCGGGGACCTCAGCCCAGAGCCAAACCTGTGGGCTTCTCCCATTCCTGCCACCAGGGCATCCCACCGACTGTCCCTGCTGGCCACTGACCACGAGAGTCACCCTCTCTGTTCCCTGCTGCTTTCTGTGGAATGAGTGCCTTGGGATGCAGCCAAAGGGGCAGAGCAGAGCCCAGTTCTGAGCCCTGGCACTGCCCCAGCCGCACCCTGGAGTAAAACCCCACATCCACCTCCCCTTCCCTCTGCAGTGCCCTGCCACGGGAAGGAAACGCAGGCAAACCCCTGGATTGTGCCAAATTCCAGTCAGGGATTGCAGGGACTGGGGGAGGACAGAAGGGGAACCACCACAGCAGAGGCTGAGCCACCACCTCCCTTTGGATCTCAGATGTGATCAGCTGAGCAAAGAGCATTTCCCTTTGCCCTGCTGAAGAAAAATTTTAACAGCAAGGTGCTGGTTAAGTTCTGAGATTGAGAACTGGAATGAATACTGATTTTATCTGCTCTGCCAGCTATGTTGGGTAGGAAGGAGCCTTAACTGCTGTGTCTGTGCAGGTTTAGATAGTGTTACAGCAGCTGAAGTCACCATTGCCATGACACACAAAAGCACAAGGCTGTCACAGATACCCCTCGGTTTATCAGAGGGTGTCTTCAGATGTCTGTGCTGAATGTGAACACACTTGCAAAATTAATACTCCCCAAGCTCCGGTAAAAAAAAAAGCATTGTACAGAAACCCTAAAAAATAAGCCAGGCTATGCAGCACTGAGGGAGATAGAAATGTAAAACAACCTTTCCACTTGAAAACCTTTCTCTATGGAGTCATCAGGATGCATTTCCTGGGAAAACAGCAAAGACTTTGATCTGCCTTGTTCCTGAATGCTGCTCAGATTATCATGCTTACCATGAAGGGTGGAAAACAGGCTGCCAGCTGGTTAATGGCCCTTCTGAAAAACAGCCTTCTATGGTGCTTTTTGGAAGTCACTTGTCATGGAACTATCAAAATATAATCTCTGTACTCTTGTCATCCATAGGAGGAAGCATATTTTAAGCAAGTGTTATCAAGGCTAAGAGAGCCTGAATTAACTTGTGTTCGAGATACTTAGTGCACTGCCAATAAATCTACTAGGAAGTTGTTCTATCTAGAAAATACAGAGTAATACCAAAGCAGCCTACCAGGAGAGCTCTGCCAGCTCCTCCCGTGGGGGTTGTGGCCCCTCCTCAGGGTCCTCGGTGTTGCCAGTGGCTGGGGAGCTTTGACACTGCCCACGGTGTTAAATGCTGATATCCTTTTATTTCCCCAGGGCCCTGTGCCTTTATCTGTCTGCTCCTGTTAACTTTGTGCATTCCCTGTGCAATGGTTGCAGGCAGAGGAATATGCTGCCATCAGTTTCAAGAGGCCAGAATTCATTATTTAACCTGGGGCACTGGAAGAGAAGAACCCAGCCAAGGCAGTGACTGAGCAAGGGAGGGGGGAAACAACCTTTTTATTCCCTTACAGGCATCCTGCACCAAGGAAAAGTCCTCCAGCCTCTAAACCAAGAGGCATAGAGTGGCTTCATTATTTTGTACTGCATTATCTCATGGTTTCATGCAATAATAGCTTAGGTTTTGCTTACTTTTAATAGCAAAATAATAACAGGATTTGTGGTTCCCGTAATACATCCACATTTAATGAGTGCATGTGTACACAGGCACAATGCAATTTCCTAAATTCTACATCTTGCATGCTTACAGTCTTCACCTTTTTTTCTGGAGAAGCATTGTGATAAGAAGCCCTTTTCATATTTTTAGGTAAGTGGCCTAAAGTAATTTCTGCAAATTGGGCAAAAATTGAGTTTTTCTAATCACAAAAATCCCAGGTATGTCAGTTCCCACCCAGCTCTTTGAACTCAGGCTTCAGGGCACAGCCTGAGAGAAACCTGCACGGGGTCCAAAACTGAAAGCAATGGCAATCTTTTCATGATGGACCACAAAGGGATTTGGAGCAGGCTGCAGGTGACAATGTAGCTTTTCCTGATGATGCTTTTTGCTCTGAGTTCTTTGGACACTACACGATTGTCTGCTTGATTTAAGCATTTAAGGTTATGGAATTAGACATTCCCTCATTTCTGTTCGGAGCTAACTGCGTTTCTCCCTCAGGATGATGTGCCTGGATGTGCTCATCAGAGCTGGTGACATCCCTGCCTTCTGTAAGGCTGACACAAGGCTGTTCTACTCATGGTTCTAAACTCTCTGTCCCAATGTGTGAAGATTCAAAAGCTCAGTAATTAAGACAGCACCAGCTCATAACAACTTTATCTATAGGTGTTTCCACGTTGAATATGGAATGGCACTGGAAAATAAATGAATTAAAATCACTCCTATCAGCCTGTTTCACCTTGCTCCCCACGACACTGCAGCAGTAAGACTGGCTCTGAAGTATTGGGATGATTCATAAATGATTTCTGATCAAAAAATCTGAAGTGAATTTATAAACTGGAGCGCATTGTCTCTGATTTTCTTTTTGTGTAGACCAAGGAGAAAATTTTGAGAAGGAAAAATCAGGGGAGACAGATGTAAACCAGGCAGCAGCAGCAGAACTGGCCTCTTTTACCTCTCTGGATTTTGCTGAGGGCTTTAACAGAATCACAGAATCACAGAATGGTTTGGGTTAGAAGAGGCCTTGAAGCTCAACTCGTTCCAAGTGCCCTGCCAAAAGCAGCTGAGCTGATGAAGACATATCCTTGGTTTGGAGTTGGCAGGAGAGCTTTACACGGTCCTGCTCCTGGAAAACGACAGACTGTCACTGCACACTGGTGATTCCAAGCTGCAGCCTGACCCAAGGAGAACATTTCCCAGCACAGCCAAAGAATTTTGAGACCAGTATTTGCCTTGTAATAAACTTCAGAAATGTTATTATTCCTGTGTCACGCTATGCTGACTTTTTGGCTGCTGCCTTTGGAAAGAGGCACTTACAAAATACACTGCCAATGACAAAAGCCTCGAATAAACAGGCTTTTTGTGCCACTCTGTTGGTGTCCAGTGAGATTTGGCATTGCCCAGAGCATGATCCTTACAGGTCTCAGGGCAAGAGGGACTTCTTGATATCTTTCATTTCTTATCATGTTTTAACATAGTTCATTCACTCTGCTCAGGCAAGATTATCACCCAGGTACCCCCTGCAAGGATTCCAGCTTGGGTTTAAAACATGACTTTTAACAAATACCTGTAAAGAGAGTAAAAAACTATGACTGGGTTCAAACTCTTTTGGTAGCATTAGAATACTTGAAGGAATGGTTGAAGCTCATCTTTTTCCATGGGCAATTCCAATCCTTTAATGAGAACATTACAGAGATGATTTAGACACAATCCAGATTTCCTCTGTATCTTTTCCCTTCCTGACTTAAAAGCACTTCTACACAAGTACAGAATCGTTTTTCTGGAGGAATTTTCCCTCAGTTTGTCCAAAAAGATCACTCTTCCACAGGGAGGATGTGTGTTTATGAGAGAGACAGTAAAACAACTTGTTATCTGTAAAGCCTGGGTCATATCTGAGACATCATTCCTGTTGTGATTCAGTGTGGCTGAAAAGATAAAAACCCAGGGAATGGGCTCAATTCCTGAGCTGCAGGAACAATTCCAATTCTTTCCTCAGCCAGCTCCTAGTAGAGCTAGAATTTTACAATCAATATCTGTATCTGGGCTCACACATTTATCTTTTCCACCTTTCTCCATTACCTGCCTGCCAGAGTGACCGAATGAGCCTGATATCCTTCACCAGCCTCTCAGCCCTGACTATTGCACTGTGCCATTGTCCAGAAACTGCAATTCCAGCTGCACTTTAATCCCTCACTTCTGCCTATCTTTTCATTCAGCTTGCCTAATGCCTACAGCAACTGGCCCATGACTTGGGCTTCTAATTAGTGCTGTAAAATGTAAAAATCTTCCTGTGGATGCTGTTGGAAGGCAGCGCTGTGTAAAAAGAACGTCACTTGAGAAGCCCTGCTGGAGGGGGGTGACAGCTACAGAGTGTTAATGAGTTTCAAAGTATCAACGATGTGCATTGAGGATGGTTTCTGATGTGGAACTTTGTTTCACAGCCCTCAGCCAGCCCAGCTGGAAGGCCAAGAAGCTGCCGAAGCAGTTAACAGAGGTCCCAGTGAGCAGCCGGAGCCTTCCTTCTGTCTGGACCCCTGCAACTGCAGCAGCTTGATCCAAACCCCTTGGGAACTCCAGACAGTTTTCCAAGCTAAATTAACCCACAGTTCCTCCCCGGCTGTGCCAGGAGATGCAGAGCAGCTCACGAGGGAAGTCAACTCACTTTTAGCTGGTATTATCTGAGTTACTAAGGCTTTCCTCCCACCCCAAGGTTTGGGGGTAGCTCACCCATCTCTTTCTAATCCATGTGCTCCTGTTTTCCACTGCAGGGACAAAAGCAAGGACTGCCCAATAAAAGGGACAGAAAAAACTCAAGAATGAGCTTGTAAACAGCACTTTTGGAGTAGGCCTTGTGGTCACTTTAAGAAAATCCTTATAGGAAAAATATTGCCTCCTTCCCAAGAAGGGAGAACCCCTGACAGTGGTGGCATCCCACTGTGCCAGGGGAGAACACGCTGGGAATCTGCTCATGCAGGAATTCCAGTGACTGTGTAAGGCAGAGAGGGAGGGGGGGAAGTTTAAGAGGCAATGAAAAGAGAACAGCAGAATAGGGCCAGCACAGCAATGACTCAACCCCAGTGATTTCTCTCTTGTAGAACAGAAATTCTGTGTCCTGCTGCAGCAGTGACTGTCTGAAATAAGCCCAGTACAGCTCCAGGGCTCTTCATGGGGACAGGTTAAAGAACAACCCATTTCTGCTATTTCACCCCACACCAAGCACACAAGGCATCATGCAGGACAAAAACTCCCCTGGGAGCAATGAACTTCCTCCAGCAATCCCTTGCCGAGAATCAGAGTGACGTTTGCAACACAAAGCAGGTATCTGGGGGTTTGTTCCCCCCATCTGTGATTATGAATCCCAGGAATCTGGGGCTAATTATGCTCCAAACTCAGCATCTCTCATTAACTGTGCTGAGATCTACCTGTACTTGAGCCCTGTTCAGGATATTCAGCTTTGCAACACTCCCACAGGATCCCTGTCAAAAGGAAAGTCCTTCTCAGCTCCTTAGGATAGAGTGACATCTTGTGGTTTCTTCTTTTGTCCACCACTGACAAATAAAAATTAGCCAAAAGAGCCCTGACTAAGTTTGGGGTTGTTTGTCTCTGGTACAACACCAAGATCTTATTTCTTTGAGGGATCTCATGTCCTTGATTCCCAGGCACTGATAACAAAAGTTTACTCTGCCATTATCAAGGCTTGTGGAAGGAGAGTGAAAATTCGTGTTTGGAACAGCAACAAACCCATTCTAATCCACACATGACAAACTTTGGTTGAATAGAGACTCTACAAAAACCCTCAGGTGCTCGAGGTCACGCCCAAGTGGGATCCTAGCAGCCAAATAAATCAATCTTCAGCAGCAGCACCACCACTGAAGGGATTCTTAGGGAAAACCTTTCCAACTGCAGCTCTGAAAAGCATTCCCACCTGGACTCCAGGACATGTGAGCAAGGAAGAGGAGATGATCCCATCGGGCAACTGCATCTCAGGCTTCAACTCCAGCTGCATCCCAGCAGGATCTCAGCAGTGTCACACCGTGGGTCACTTAATCAGCACAATTAGAGAAGTTTCAGTGATTTATTTTCTGATAGAGCCTCCCACACAAATCAGGTTTAAATTTAAGACTACACACCTAAGCTCATAGATGAGCTACAGCTGACAAATTCCCCCCACCAAAAAAAAGATGCCTAAAAAAGACAAAATTATTTTGCTAGTTTTGTAGTGAAAAAGCAGTAGCATCTTTGAAAGGAACATTATACAAAATCTGCAGTCAAAACCACAATGGAACAGTATTCACATACCTATTAACTGGCACCAATACTTAACCTATTATTACTACTGAAAACTATGGAAATAAATCAATTCATGTTGTTGTAAACCAGGTAATTCTCAAGAAACAGAAAAAGGCTATTTTGCATCTGTAAGGCCTGGGAGAGCAGCAAGTGAAATCACAAGTGTTTGCATTTCTGTTCCTGCTGGCTCTCCTATGTGCCTACTCAGGCAATTCTGGGAATTTGATTTGGAATTTGGGATTCTGCATCATTCCATTGAACTCCACTGGGAAATTCTGTGCACTTGCCTGATATCCTCTATAAACACTTCTGCCTGGCAGCTGTCCTTCCAAAATTCCAAGCTTTAGCTCAAATCTGTCTTCAGCCCTTCCCTTAGTAAGGAGCATCTACACTGCAAGGAACTGATGCAAAAAAAAAGACAAAATTGGTCAGGAAGAACTTTTGATGGACTGAAATTAAACACAACTGAGGGCTTCTCATGTCTTTCCCAGTTAGAGTGAACACCACAAAAATCAGCCTGAAAAAAATTGTTAAAAATGTTTAAAAGCTTAAAAATCAGGCTCCCCTAAGATTAAACCCACAGGAGATCCTCAGCATGTGGGGTCACTTTTACAGACATGAGGGGGACGTCCACAGATTTTATTTACTTAAATGTGAAGAACCAGTCCTTGTGTAACCCACATCAAAGCTCATTTTACCTGCAGTGAGATAGTTCTTGTCTTGGTAAAATTAGCCCCTGTTCCTTCTGAGCAGCACTCCCTTTTACCCTCCCCAGCATAACATTTTTAGCTACATAGACCTAAAATTACCATTTTCATCTAAATTTGAATACAAAAGCTGTCTTACCAAGTCCAGACTATAATATAGAAAGGTAATAAGTACCAGCAACACACTTAGGAACCCCATTTGTGAAACAATTCAAGGAGGCAGGGCTAGAAATGTGTTCAAAAGTCCTTTCTCCAAGGGAGCATTCCCAGCCTCCACAGAGAACATCCCTCACGTCCCAGTGTGACCTGCAGGAGTTGCACCAGCAGTAGAAAAAGAGTGAACAATGTGTCAGATTTTGGAAGTTCTCCTTGCATGAATAACTTCGGGAGCAATATCTCTGCTGTTCTGAAGTGAGTGACTGCCAGGGAAGCCTGTAACTGTACTTCAGCCAAAATGCATTTGTTCCGGTAGAAATCCAAAGATAAAACTCCTATTGACTGAGAAAAACCCATCTATTATCCAAAGGTTTGTATTTATGATTTGTTTCAAAGGAGCTCCTCCCTCCTTTTCTCCTACTCTCTCACCTTTTTAACAACCTCTGTTCTTTTTGTATTTTGCACAATGAGGGGGGAAATAATTATATATCTCTGTGCTGACAGGGTGTGCTGCTCCTCCTCTTCCAAATGGCAACAGCAACCAATTCCCCTGCTAATATTTACTTGTGCTCCGTGTCATTCTCGTCTCTGGCAGTCTATGCTCCAGAAAAAGTTAGGAGATGGAAAGGATGATGTTGTTCCTTTAGACATTTATTTATGAACAGAACACTTTTAGACACTTAAAATTAAGTGGGGTTTTGTTTTGGTTTTTTTTTTTTGAGAAAGAACGTTCTAGAGCCCTGAAATGAGGTATTGAAGAGTAGAACTGCTGTGGGGGAGAAAAAATATGTCCACACGAACACCATGACTACTGAACTCTTTTACTTCAGTCACACACAGAGCTTTCTACACTGACAGGTCTCAAATATTCATGCGATCAGATTTTATTGGCATCAACACTTAGGGGAGGTCAGTGGCAGAGTCACATGCAGGAGCATCCAGAAAAGCAGCACTTGAGAATCACGTGGGAGAGTTCACACAAAGTCTACCACAGTCAGAGAACCAAATCCACTCGGCTTAATTTGTTCCATTTTCTCTGATCAAGCAGTGCAGTGCAGGCTGTGCCCTGCTCTGCCAGGGACAGGATGAGATCACAGTGTCCACATGTGCTTCTTCAGCTCTAGAAATGCCCACCAAAAGCTCTGCCATGTGCATTATTCAGAGCTGCACACATTCTGCTCCTGTCTCATTGATCAAGTCAGTCTTTGGACTGTAAAAAAATTACAAATAATGGTTTTGCAGTTTTCTGCTTTACAACTCACTAGAACAAGAAACAGTTGTTGACATGTACACAACTTTATTTTAAGGACACAGCAATCACAATGACAGAAACAGAACCATTACTTTAATACTGTAAGCTTTCCTCTGGGAACTGACTTGCACACAGTTAGATCCGAAAGCATTTTGAAACAGTATCTTGGGGGAAAACACAGCAAACCTTAAATATATTAACTTCAAACTTTATGTGCTTATCTCCTCCTTTTGGTGGCTGGTGGCAGTTAAAGCTTTTCAAAGTCATGGCCACTTGAATTCATTGCCTCAGGGTGCATTACCCTTCCCATGAATAACACGGTGCCTGTGGAGAAAGTGGGAAAGGAGGAAGGGAAGGGAAGACGTCAGAACGAGAAGGAGAGAAGTTTTAAGATGATGAATACCAACAACAACCTCTAGAGTAGTGCTGGATGATTTTCATAGGATCAAACATCTTGGAATTTGGTACCAGGAAATGGCTCAAGAGCCCTGTTTGAAGACAGCAACCAAACCTGAGCACTTGGCCTCCTCTGGAGAAAAAGGGCAACCAACAGGATTTTTTCAAAAGGTTTCCAGCCTCAGATTTCTGGATTAGTAACAAGCTTTGAGGTTTTAACTACAGTTGTTGGCAACTCCTCTTTCTACATGCAACAACAAGGCCCATGCACTGTTAAGAACTGCCCTGAAGTGACCATGTTCTACTCTGTCCTGATTTGAACTTTTCTTTGTGGTGAGATTTTTGGATATTGAGTAGCAATAAAGGAGAGATATCCTCATCCAGATATATTTTCCGCCTAATGTGTCTACAACAGTAAGGATACTCAATTTTATTATGGTTAAAAAAAAACCCCTAAGAGTTGGTATCCTGCCTTGCTGGCCTGCTTTGAGCTGGGATGGAGTTTATTTTCTTCTCAGTAGCTCGTTCAGTGCTGTGCTTTGAATGAAGTCCCACAAGTGACTCTACCTAACCAACCTAAGCATCACTGCCACTAAATGGTTTAGTAAACACTGATCCTGTGGTGGGAACACAGACACAGCTCCATAAAAAGCTCTGTGGGTGCACAGCAATGTTTTATCACTCAGTCACATCCACATCATTACAGCAAATTACAAATATAAGACTAAGGAATTATTTAATCCTTGCCTCTTTTGCTGGTGAGTGCTGCTCTCATTCCTCACCTGCCACAGAGCACTTGGAGAGCACAACAGAATTATTCACAGCTGTAATGGCCCTCCATTATGTAAATCATTTGGTACTGGGAACGTGTTCCACTGGTCTGACTGCAGCCAAGCTCCCAGGGAATGCAATGATTATGGATACCCAGGGCAGTAACATTCTGTTCTCCCAACAGAAATAGTAAATTTTTCTTTTCTGTGAACGTTTTTGGTTTTTTTGGTGTTCTGGAGAAAGATTCAGGAACATGGAAAAGTTGAGTGTTTCAATATTGGGTATTTTAAAACAAACTAAGGAAAATTCATAATACAAGCCCAGTCCATTGGTCAAAACACGCAATTTTCCTTGGACTACTTGAGGAGGTGCCACAAAAAACTCAGAGAGGTCTGCAATATTCTCACCTGTTCTTCTGTTTCTGACCAAAAAGAAGAAGGGATGGTCCACTATAACTTGGGGATAGAGCACTGCCATTCTGCTGATGGCAATCATTCCTAGAGGAAAGAGAACACAGGCAACTCATTGAACAGCTCTGCCCATTCTCCTGCTCTCAGCAGAGATGTTTGTGCAGCCACCAAAGTCCCACACTCAACCCCAAAAACTAGCAGGAAAATATGAACTGAAAAGGAAAGAGACCTGCAGAGTAATTGCCTATTCTGGCTTTAAGAATGATTAACAATGCAGAGTGCTGCAATTTCCCAGGCTGAGGGAGCAGCATATAAATTTTAAGATCCAGAACCTTCAGAGGAGTTATGACTCCTGCTCACTCACACAGGGAGAGTGCACTGCACTACCCAGCACTGCTGAGCTGCTTTACAGAGCTCCCAGCCTGCAGGGGAGAGGCAAAGGGAACCTTCAGAGCTAGGGAACGTGCAAAAATTCAATGGGCTGATCCTGCAACTTCTGGCTGGAGTTTTTAAATGATGCAGAGGCTGAAGGTAAAATTAACTGGGAATCAGGCAGAATTTGGCCCTTTGTTATTTTTATTTGGAGATGCATGGATTTCTCCAGTATATTATTACTAATTCCTACTGTTTAATTTACTTCTAAATTTTCACTCCACTGTTCATAAAGACTGGAGCATGCCAGTAATCTCTGTCCATGTTAAGGGATCAATTCAACCCATACCTGGCAAGTAACTCCTCCTTTCCTCAAAGACTGGTAAAGTAGAGGCAATTAGAAATCACCTAATGACACATATTGGCAACAAATGGAACTTATTTTCATGTGCCAATCATGTAAACCAAGCACCTGCCCCCAGCAGTAACAGGGGACAGCTCTGGTTGTGAATTCAGCACTTCCCATCTTGTGTCTCTAAATAGGAGCTTATTAAAATGCAGCTACAACAGTCCTCATCTCCTTCTAACTCTCCTGGATCAAATGCCTCTGACCATCTCAATTAGCAGCTGAAAAATGATGAATGCTCAGGTTCCACAAAGGAAACATAAATTGCAGTCTGCACTCTCCTGACAGAAAGAAAATAAAGAACAGGTTCTTTGTAAATTCTTTGTAAAACATGTTACAAAGATGCCAACACTTCTGATTTGCAGAATTCTCTTCTGCAAGCAGCACTCTTGCTATGCTGTGTCTCCATGCTGCCTGCTTTTTAGCTTTGCTGGCTGTACAGCAAATCAGTTGTAAAAAATTAATTAGCACAAAATAACCAGACATTTGATTTAATTCTGCTTTTCAGTCAGGTACCTGAAGCAGCAGCAGCTTCTGATCCTTCCTCATTAACTTCTAGAAATGCCTTGTGAAATGCCTTTGCAAGGTAAAGTTCCTTGTTATCTGCAGAGGGAAAGGGAACATATTTCAAGTGGCTCAACAGTAAGATTTAAGCATTTAAAAAGCCCACCCCAAACACTGCCAAAAACCCAACACTATTATCCACCTTCTACAGCAGGTAGGGATGGAGAAGAGCTTTCTTGCATTAAAACACCTTCTGCCAATACCTTTTAACAGCCCCATTTACCTCACTTAAATTTGTAGTGCTCTCCTGCACCATGGATTTAAAATAGCTCAGGACCGCTCAGAGCACCAGTAGAGCAGGGAGGGTAAAAACAGCCCGTGGACACAAGATTTTAAATACAATTAGTGGTAAAAAAGATTATGACATTATAGGCAAATACTTAGACATAAAAAGAAAAAAAAATCATTTCTGCACTAGGTACAATACAGACTTCCTCCAGGAAAATGAGGTCTTTTCTTTCTTCTTCTATTATATTTACAGGAAGCTGAAGATAAATATTTATTGCCAAAACCACCACAGAGCTAGTTTGTTTTTTTTTTTCCAATCTTGTTTGTTTTCCATCCTTCTTTGTCAGTATTTTAATTTCAGTCCCAGGCTGCTCCTGCTGAAGTCAGTGAATGTTTCACTGCTTTTTGTCGGGTGCTGAAGGATCAGCTCTGTTGGAACACTCAGGAGTTGTAATGCCAAGGAAAGCCAAAGCCACAAGGAGCAGCAGTCGGGAAAGTCTTTCCCCAGCAGATCTCATTTGCTGCTCTGTGCACTCAGCACTGAATTAAACCTCCCAGTTCAGCTGCTGCACTCCAAACACACCAACAAAAGCCCCAAATCATCCCCTCTGGGACTGTGTGTAATGAAACATAGACGAGGCTGCTAAATCTTGTACCAGTTCAAGACTTCAGTCCCCAGCCTTCAGTGAAGCTGGGATCAAGGTTCCACCCTGTTCCTTTAAAACACGGGACATGCAGCACCCACTTGTCTTTAACATTAAGCAAAAATCTTAGACCCAAATATATTTTTATGTTCAATAACAAGGAAATACCCACTTAGCCCAATCACATATTTCAATCAATTCTTTATTACTCCAGCACTGAAGCCCAATCCTGTGCCCTGTAATATTCACAGAAATATTCCACATTTTCGCTCCCAGGGCTTTATTTTGCATAGTTTGGTGGCACTTATGGCACTCCAAGGTGTATTCCTGATGAGAAATAGCACCTCAGAAGTTTGGTCTCCACCTGATGAGCTGAGAGCCCCTATTTCTGACAGCACAAACATGGCTAACATTTGCCATCAGGTACAAAAGTTTATCTACTTGGGAATGCTTTCAGGATCTCAGTATTAAAACCAACGTTTTAAGTTGACAGGAACACAAAAAGTGCCACTGCAGACGAGACCAGTACACCCAGTTAGTGCAGCCCTCTTCACCTGCCATGGAATTGCTGCTTCAGAAGAAGATACAAAAAGCCCTACAGATGGAAACTGCAGTACTACTGACAAGAGCAAAACATCCTCTCACCCAGCACGTGCCTTCTACCCTAACCCAAGTTTCTATACACAGAGTGCCCTTATTCAATGGAGTATAGAGAGTTCTGATTACTCTGGAGCAATTTCATTTTTTTCAGTCCTGCCAATCTCAAGGAACACCCAGCAAAGATCCCTGTGGTTTGAGTTTTTCATGAGGAGCACTTTCTATTTGTTTTCCATTTGTTGCCTTTCACTTCATTGGATATCTTTGTCCTCGGATGATGAAAAGAGCAATTCCACATCCCAAATTACCTTCTCTAGATTCTTCTCTTTATATTGCTACTATCACATCCTTCTCATTCATCTCTCCCTGCAGTGAATGAATCTATTTTCCTATGAAAGCATAATGTTGTCCCTGAGAGTTCAGGCAGCTTTTCCTTTGATCCAGGTTGTGACTGTCACATCCCTGGCTGCAATGCCCCCACACCACACCCATCTCCTCAGGATAATCCATCTTCCCTCATGGCTTTCCCAGGGGACAAGGTGGGGCTCACCTGAGCATCTCCCATCACATCATTTCTCTCCAGGAGCTTCTCTGAATGTGGATTTCCATAAGAACCAACCTGATTTGGCTGTTAACATCTCAGGGAAGTCCCCTGGGGATTTGGTGCCAAAGTTTCAGCTTTGTGCAGAACCCAGGGCTGACCCTTGGGGGAGTGGGAGGCAGCTGGAGCTGCCCCCTAATGAACACGACTCTGCTGGCATCACACTTCATCTGTCACTGCTCTCCATATGTCTGCAAACTCCCACTCAGCTGCCAACTGGCTGCTCTGCAAGTCTCATTTTCAAAAAATATCATGTGGGTTTATTGGCTCTTCTTGCTTAGGCTGTCCCAGAAAAATTATATGGATGTCAGTCAAGACTTCCAAGAGCTATTTACTGGACTGATGCTCTTCTAACTGCTCTGTACTGTGAAGGTAAGTCACTGAGATCACTTCATTGCTCACTGTCACACAGGTCACCTTGCATTAAAAGCAGCTGCTTTTAAGACTCTATAAACCAGTCAGAAATATTATAATCATTTGAAGGAGAAGGGGAGTTTTAGTATTGAAATGAGTTCAATGCTGTCTTGAGTGGTAGCAAAACACTCAAGCAGCAAATTTATGTGCTGTGTAAAGGATAAAATCCCAAATAGCAGAAGTTGGTTTGAGATTATTTTGGACACCTGATGGAATCAGATGCAAGTAAATACTGTCAAAGTCTTTGCTGAAAGTGAGAGTCAGAACACAGGAGAGCTGACAGCCAAACAGGAATGTCCTCCTACTCACCTGTCCTAATTGTCAAAAAACTTAATTTCTGCCAGGGAGTAACACTTGAAAAGTGCACCTGGATGAACACTTTCTCTTTGGTTGCTCAGAATCCAGGCATTCCAGAAGGTAAAGCTGGTCCTTCTGGTTCCATTTTTCAGATTGAGGGGGGAAAAAAGCAAAAAATTCTGAATATTGGAAAATAATCCTGCAATTTGGTTTGTATCCACTAAAGCCACACAGAATTTTGCTGAGCTCACCAATCTGCCTGGATCTGATTACAGGATTAGGGCTGCTGCTGAAATTGCAGGAGACTTTCCCTGACAGCAATGTCAAAGCAACAGGACAGGAGGAGGAGAGGATTTTTAAATGCAAACAAATTTCTCAAAATCTCTCTTTAGATTTGATTTTCTATCTTCCTAAATTAAGTGTCCAGTTAATGATTCTGTTGAAATATTTGCATTTAAGGCTTTATGAAATGCCAGATTTTCTAGAGGGCTGACCCTGAGATGCACATAAACTTCCAACTTCCACTTCCCTGCTACCTGATCTCCCATTCAGGTGTCTGTAAAAGTCAGCTTTAAACAATTTGTCTTCATAACTTTTATTTTCCCTTCCTCTATCTGTATTATACATTATGAAAATTAGAAACAGGAAACATATTTTGTATTTTAATTACTTAAAACTTCATTTCCACAGCATCAGTTGCATCATTAAAGACATTACTTCAAAACCATTTTTTCATTCTTAATTTACAAATAACCTTTCCATGCCCAGGTGGAACAGGCTCTTTTCAGTGAAAAGCAGGAAAGCTACAGCAAAACTCATGAATTTTCTCTATACACTGCTCTAGACTTAAATAACAAGTAAATCTTTAAATGGCAGAGGAGTTAATTCAGCCATGCAGAATGTGGCATTTTGATTTTGTACAGTACAATTGTCAGAAATACAAAACTTTAAACAAATCATCAGTCACATGGATTAAGACACAAGCACGTGATTCTTTCTGCCAACCTCTTGATAAATAGATGTCCCTGATACATAAATGAATTTTACATGGAACTAAATAAGAGCCAGGTGCTGCCTTTGTGGCTCCCTGTGCCTTTCCCATTCTCCTCAGAGCCTTTTCTGAAGTAAATAATTTCCTATAAATAGACCAGAATTTAGTGGGAAGCTGACTTTTCTTTGAGTTGGCAGAGAAAGAGAAGGTGTTTTTCTTCAGAAAAATGCTATTTCTTTGAAAAAGGGTTTTTCAATTATTTCAACTCCTTTCATACTAGCTAAAGCTAGCTTTTCCCCAGTTTCACTGGAAAAGTGGAAGTGGCAAACCAGTGGAATAAGCTACATGATACACTATAAAGAGCATTTCAAACTTAGCAAAAATGAAAGGATCTGAACATCACAAACATTTCCCTGTGAGTTTGGGAGGAAGGTTTGCCTTTATTACCAGTGTTTTGGCTAAGGGACACAGGTGTGCTTGTTCTGGGGACAGACAGTGAAGAACAGGGATTTCCCACCAGCTAAGGACCTACCTGCATGGTTAGGGAGAACACATGGAGCTAAAAAAATCCCAAAACCACAGAGGTGGCAGTGTGTCACTTCAATACAGAGCAGCTGTGGCTGCCCCATCCCTGGAAGTGGCCAAGGCCAGGCTGGACAGGGCTTGGAGCAACCTGGGATAGTGGAAGGTGTCCCTGCACATGGCAGGGAGTTGGAATGAGATGGTCTTTAAGGTCTCTTCCAACCCAAACCATTCTGTGACTCTATGAACACCTTTAGGGGGTATTAAAAGCATAAATACATCATTTCCACATGGATTTTTAAAGGTATTGGATATTTCAACTTCTGAAAATTAAGTGTTGACAACGTATTGCAACAGGCAGGAGGCATTTGTGAATAAATTGCTTTTATCTCTAAACTCTTCTTTCCTGAGCTGCTTCCAGGTATCTGGGGAGAGGAACTAATTGTGCAACTGCTGAATGCTCCCAGTGCTGGGAACATTGGAGACACAGGGTGAGCCCTTGGTGTGTGACTCCCATCTGCCACCCAGGCACTGCAGCCACGCTCTGCTCCAGCGTGCATCTGCCTCTTGCAGGGGCTCACATTTCATCTCTAATGAGAGCCAGTTCTGAAACACTCAGTGAACTTTCCCAGGTGAAAAACTGTGTTTCCTCATCTACCTGGAGAGACAAGAAGTTCTTACCAGACATGGCAGTGAGGTCAGCACTGCTGCTGAACAGCTCTGTAATTCCCAGACCTCTCCAGACATCCTTCAGATCAATTTCCTGTTCTACTGTGAACCTGGGGAATGGAAGAGAAAATTACAAAAAGCCAGATGTAAGCACTACTTACTGTTATTAGAAGATTAAATTTTCTAGGTAAAAACACCAAGATAAATAATGCAAAGTAGGAGCTCCAGTGTTAGTAACACCTTCCAAAAAATGCTTATAAACAAATGAGTTTACTCACAGCTGGATTTTTTTCTAATACAGAAGCAATCAAAAATATGCTAATGGTATGTGCAGCCCCTGCCCATAAAACTGCAGAGCAAAATTATGCAGCAGCTAATGGAAATGCTTACTTTTTACACAAGAGGTTTTCTCTAAAACCTGAATTTAATTGTACAGATACCAGAACAGAATATCAAATGAGGCAAAGGACAGCAGAACTTCCCAGAGAGCTGCTGGCAAAGGAGGAGTAAGAAAGATACTCCATTTTCACTTTGATGGTATAAGCCAAGACCAGCAGCTATGAATATGAATATGAAGTATTTCTGATTCAGCTTCTAATTAGTGTGGTGGTACAATTGTAATTTGGTTTTGATTGTGAGTAAAGAGCAGGGAAAACAAATAGTTGTTAGTGTAAATGCACTAACAAGTACGACCTGGCAAAAGCCTTGTTCTAGGCTGGGTTAGTGTGTTGGAAGGACAAACTGAGATCTATCCTGAGGGCAGAATTTTGGGCAAAAGCTTGTTCCATTTACAGATTGATTTTCAAACATTGTAAAAGCTATGCCTGGTGTCAGTAAAACAAAAAAAAAGACCTTTATGTATGGCCAGAAAGAGACTGGACAGCTGGAAAAACACAGAAATATGGCAGAAAAATAATACTAACGGCAGCCCCAACCAGAAAATACCAGATGTCTACAGACAAACACATGAGAGTGACCATAACTGCTTGTTAGGGGTGAGTTATGGGTGCTCTGGGGAATGACCAAATGAATTATTAGTGATTTACAATATGCTGACAGGGGCTGGCTGTAACTGCCCAACACAAAATAGGGTCTGCAGGATGCTGTTCTGGTTTCTCCAGCCACACCTCAGTCCTTGGTGATGGGGCAAATAAGTGCTAGAACCAAACGAAATGTGCTTCTGCGCAATCTCCTTTTTTAGGATTAAACTTCCCCAACCCCATGCAAGAACAATTTGTTCTTTTCAGGCGAAAGTCGGGCCCGGAGCTCTGGGCAGGGCACAGCTGATGAAGAGCTGAGATGTCCAACACCTTGGCATGCAGCAGCCTTGGCAGCTCGAAAAAGAATCATCTGGACATCAAAATAGAACTGAGTAAGAGTCAAGTGGATCTTCCTCACTTACACAAACCTGAAAAAAATCCAGTACAAAATCTACTTTCATAATGAACTTATAAATGCCACTAGAAGCCAAAAATCTGTGGTGGAATGGATATTATCCAGAACTATCGTTATCCAGAGAAAAATTCTAGAACTTCAAATTGGATCTGGAGATAGCTCAGGATTGATAAATCACTGGTGGCATCAGCAGTGTTCATGCACCCTGTCCAGAACAATTCCAGGGCCTGCAAGGAATAAAAACACAGGAGCTAATTCTTGTTTTATTGCCTTGGAAGTTCTCAAAAGAATCAGAAGAGACCAACAAGGATTTAAGTACTGGAGGAAGCTTCTGAAGGTATTTGGCATATTCTGCATCAGTTACTGTGGTAACAAATCTACAAGTTGCTCATTCAATCAAATCTCCCTGACCTTTAGGCTCCAAAACTAAAACCAGTTTTACTCTCACAACACCCTTGTAAAATATGTTCAGATCTGTTTTAGAGACTTTGGTAAAAACCCTAAAAGAGATGAATTGAGACTCGATTCCCAATGCTAGAGTTAGTGCAGTCCTGCCCAGAGGTCCTGTCTCTGCACATTGACTTTAGAAAGAATAAACTCAGAAATATTTCCTTCTATATTATATTTACATTAAAACATTTTGAAAACCACTTCCAATTGTACCTGCTTTACAGAGAAGACAAATGAATGTTAAAATGCATTTTATTAAAATTTCAGTGCTGTCTGGTTCCCTTTTTGGCTTTTATTCCACCCCAATATTCAATGCATCAAGCTTTCACCACAATTTAGGTAGGAGCTAGTAATGTCAAATTAGTAAGGAATATCAGGATAGGCAAGTAAAGTCTGCATGGACAGCAAACTTTGAGGTAAAAATAAGAAAAATAACTGCAAAAAAGCATCTTTTTCCAACTGCAGAGTATCAGTACAGGACACAATGGAAATCAGGTGGGTTTAAGTCTCTGGACCATTAGACAGCAAACACACATCTGCTCAGCGATGCAATGTGACCCAGAAAGCAACTGTGTGCATTCCTGCATACTGATCAAGGGGGAGGCTTGGGAGAGGCTTAGGGAAAAAATAAACCTGGAAAGCCTCACTGAACGTGGATCTGAGGAAAGGGAAAGCAAACTGATTGGTTATAATGCCAAAGAGAGCCTGTGGGAAGGACTGGAGATAGAGGCTCCATCCCTGCCTGGAACCTCTGGAAAGGCAAATCCTGAGCAGGTGGATGAGTGAAGGGCTGTCCAGTATCTACAGAGGTGAGTTCCTGCTTTTTATGACCAACAAAACAGAGCAAAACCAGCACATCAGCTGTATAAATATCAAACAATCCCTTTACGAAAATGAAACTAATTACTTCCCTTCTCCCCTCTTGGAGTTTTGTCCTGTGGTAAAACCCCACTCCAAACAGCATCTCCCTCCTTCCTCACACACTCTGAAAAGCAGTGAGAGTCACAGATCAATTATTAATGAGATTTCCAGTATTTTAGCTGACATCAGAACCAGCCTTTTCTCAAAAGTAACAGGGCAGCTTCACCCTCAGAAATTTAATTTCAGGCTCTGCAGTTCGACATAAACATTCAGCAGGAGTTACCCCTCAGCCAGACTGGGATTCTGTGCACTCCTTACAGACAGTGATGATGGTATTCAAAAATCAAAGCTGACAACCTAGAACACAGAGCTGACATTCCATCCCATTTCCCAGACATCTGCTGCACCTCCAGACTTTGGGAATGTCGAGCTACACCACACTACCCCTGACACTTGGTTATTTGCACTGTTTGCTGCATATAATGAACCAGATGGTCATATTGGATTTCCCCCACAATCTTTTAGGTGCTCCTGATGCTAAAAATACTCTGAAAAACTGATTTAAATACTTCAGTATCAAACATCATGGAATAGTAGCAACTGAGAGCTTTAAAAACCACAAAGGGAAGTCAGAGAAACAGACACTGAAGAGGAGATTAGATTGAGAAACCAGAAATTCTCTGGAGATTTTAGCAGAGAATCAGGACATTTTAATGAAATTTAAAACTTGCACAAGCATTAGAATAAAATGATGCATTTATGTCACTGCCATTCTGTAGTTAAGCATTAACATTCCACATCAGGCCATGTTTCTTCTATTTTAGAGCCTTTTAAGATAGAGAAAAAGATGTGCTCATCTTCTATGGTGTCATGCAACCCTTAAAACACTGAATTTTCTGTGATTTTTTGATGCTCAGCATCCAGAGAGCCAAGGAGGATGAGGGTACAGGGTCTACTCATCCAGGAGAAGAGAACTAGAGCCTGGAGTGATTCATCCCAAATGCCATCATTTCAAAAATTCCTCAGGGTTCTGAGTGAGCCAAAGCAAGAAAATTCCAGGTTTTCAGATTGGGTCTAATCAAGGAAATCCTGCAGAAGGAAAGGCAAACAGAGGAATGGCTGCATTGCTTGGCATCAATATTCCTGCCTGGAGAACAGGCCCTGGGGACTGAGGCTGTGTTTGCACCCAGCCTCCAGTGCCGAGCTGCCGGCTGCTATCAATTCCAGCATTCTGGCTGGAATTTCAGCCAGGTTGTCCCGAGGTGCTAGAACCAGCCTACAGGGTTTCCATACTCAAAACAAACAAGCAAGAGAGCAAAAAAACCCCAATAACGGCAAAACTAACCAAAAACCCCACTCAGCTGCTCTGGGCAGGGGAAGCAAAGCAGGTTGTGGGTCTTTCTCTGGCAAGATCCTTCTTTCCAGAGCTAAATCTGCAGGAGCTGGGTGGGAATGTATTCCAGTGGGACAGCTTTGTGCCTGCTCTGTGCTTGTATCTCAAGGACAATCAGCACTGACCCATTCCTCATCAAAAGGGGAGTTAAGATAACAGGTTAAAAAGTTAAACCAGAATGCTTCAAGGGTTTTCTTTCACTTGGGTTTGGATTTTTGTTGGGTTTTGTGGGGTGTTTTTAGTGCTTGTTGTTTTTTTCTTTTAAAGAAAACAACCTTCAGCTACCACCACTTACCAGTTCAACATCATCTAAAGACTTTTAAGGTATTTTAAATGCACAAAAAAGCAAGCAGGTTGTTATAGAGATTCGGGCACACTGGAACAATCCTTAAGAGGAGATCTGCAAACTGTAGCCCCACTATTAGGTACCAATTCCTCCCATGCTCTTCAAGTAATTTATGTGGGAGAGACAGCTTTGTAAATTAGATTCATGGTCTGTTTCACTCCTATGCAAAAAGTGGATTAAAATGTTGATCATTTTAGTCTGGGTTAAGCTGGAAACAATGATTTGGAAATGAAAATGAGGAAGTATAATTTAACAATTCTGTACAAATCTCTCCTTTGCTATTAGGAGGAATAATACACAATTTCATTTGCACACAGATAATGCAGACAGAAATTGCAAAGTTGTGATTAACTCTGCTTTGGCAAGTCATTCAGTCCCATTACAAATGTATAAGTTTAAAAAATGTTCACTTTATAATTGGATAGCATCTTTCAAGATATAAAAATTTAATTTTATTCCACTGCTGCTTTCAATTTCTCAGTGGACAGAGCCTGGAGGCCACATTTCATAACATGCTCTTCTGAGTCACAGCATCAAATATTTATGAAGTGTTTATTTAGAGCATTGACAAAATCCTGTAGTCCACCTCTGAATCCCTAATGGAAATCCAACACCTTGGGAGCATGCAATTAATCTCTGGATTTTTTGTCAGGAGATTGCAGTATTCCTATACAGAATTCCAAGCTCAGGATAGTTATCTTTTATAATCTGAAAATACTGAAGGTGATTGGCACCTGTTTCTACCTGGCTTGCCTCAGTATTGTCTGAATTTGCAGGTATTTATCATGTTCTTTGAGGTTCTTGGATAAGAACCAAGCAGCCTGAGGGCAGAATAAATAAGGCTATTTTATGATCACACAGACCCCAGCCCTCACATTCCCATCTGAGAACATGGCTCCAGAGAACCCTGAAGTCTCTGCAAACAAAACCCCAAATCACCAATATAAACTGAATCCAAATCATAAACATAATTAATATGTTTTCAATGCCATTCATGTGTTTAGATACCCAAGACAGTTAAATATGGAAGCTGGTTTTCACAGATTCTCTCCATAATGAGTAGAGAGAGACTTCTGTTGTGGATCTGCCAGTCTAGAAATTCTTGGAGAGAAGATGCCCAGATTCAGCACCTGGGGCACACACAGGCTGCTGCTCCAGGTATAAAAGAAAAGCTTAAGGATGGAAGAATCCTGATTTCTCATTAACATCCAGGTAAGGTTTGCCCAAGCCTGCAGGAAAAGCAGCCTCAGAGAAAACTCCCCTCCCATGTGTCTTAATGGCCTCATTGAGGCCCCTGGGACCTGAAGCTCCAAGAGAAAACAAACAAGAAAACAAATCCCAGGAACAGTGTACAGCAGGTTCAGTTTGTATAAAACCTGCAATGCAGCTCTTTGCTGCTCTTCCTGCTCCTTCAAAGGAATTGGGACTTAAAATAAGAGAGAAACTCTTACAATGGGGAGTGAAAACCAGCCCCAAAAGGCTGCTGGTCCCTCAGCACTCTGCCTTTAAGCTCTACAGAGAAGTGGATTCCATTTCAATTTGGGATCAGGGCATTCTGACAGCACCAGTCCATCTCAACCTAATTTATCCTGGCTAGCCTTGTTTGTTGTGCTCAGCTGCAGTCAGCTCCCAGACAGTGGTCTCTGCTTTGGAAAGGGAGCTGATGGGCTGCAGGGAGTCTTAACCTGTGAAATGGAACAAGCTCAGATCTCCAAGTCACCTGAAAACAAAGAACTGTTTTAATGATTAAAGGATTCACTCGAGTTTATTTTTTCTGCAGCTCTGTACCCACTGCAGAGTGCCACAGAACCAGAATAAGTGGAAGTGATTGCTTTCAAAGATGGGCCCTATTGTTACACAAACACTTCCATGAAATCATCATGAATCACTTGAAGGACAGTGGGATCCAGCTGTACATTATTAGTGACATTTAGTAGTAAACAACTCTGCTACCGAGCCAGGCAGAGGACAGGCATGAGAAACATCTGAAGGTGGACAAAGCAGAATTCCAGGAAAGATCCTACATGCTGTATATGTGGGCAAATCTGCACCGAGCACACGAACTGTGTCTGCAAATGGACTGACAGCAGTTCCAGCCCTTCTGGTACTGATGGCTTGTTATTCTATTGCTGCTCTAAGGAGGAAAAGCAGCATTTATTACAGCTGGGAAAAAAAACCAACCCAAAACTGACTGGAATTACCCCTCACCACTCAACCATTTGTATCTACGCAGACACACACCACTAGAAGTTCTTAAAATAGCAGCACATAGAAACCTAATTAGCACCTAAATGAAACATTTGGTAGTTCAGACTTCCAATATTTCTGTGGCTCCTGTCTAAATGGAACTTATCCATAATGAGTTCTGCAATACTCTGAGCATCATTCCAAGTGGATGAGGAAACTTTCCTTTCCGGAGAGCTCTGCTCTGAAAGGGATGCAAACGCAGTGCTGATGTGTTGCTGAAAAAAACCACCACTCTGCACTGCATCCCCCAGGCCCTGCTGTCAAAGCCACCCTCCTGTGGGTGCTGCATCACCCCAGGCTTGAGCAAGATGTTCCAGTTTTCCCCACTCTGCTCCTCCATCAATCTGGATGGAATTCCCCCTTCCAGTGACACGGGAGCACGCTCTCACCTGGGCAAATACACTTCCACTTTCTGCTTCTTCACAGAATTAGCCCATTCATTAATCAGGGAGGCCTTGACCAGTGGTTCCAGTGTGGCCAGGGGAACTTCCTGCCTGGACAGGACGATCATCATGCTGATCTCATCCCCCTCATAGGGTATTTCCAGGACCTGGTAGATCCCTCCTGCTTCGTTGGAGCCATCACTGAACTCTCCTAGAGGAGGAAAATAACAAAAAACCCTGTTAAAAGTGTTTTAATTTGTCTTTAGTGTAAATAGGCCTGATCCTAGGCAGTATTTACTAGATACTGGAACTAAAAATGACCCTCTTTATTCTACATAAAATTTATATTGTTTTTTTCTTCACGGAATTTGAGGCTTACATTTGATTTCTTAAAGAATACAAGCTCAAGCTATCACACAGCCTGTAGATAATCACAGTTATGTGACAGAACTTTCACTGGTTAGACAGAGAAGAGCATAAAATTTAAGGCTGCTGAGACTTTCAGGGAAATGGGCAGAGGTTTTTATTCAGGAGAGAGAATTTTTCAATGATGAGACTGAGCAAAATGCTGCCAGTGCCAGACACTTTAGAACCCTCTTGGACCTCAAGTTCCAACTAAAAATGATCATTAGTTCTGCTGTTCAAAGAACCTCTATTTTACCAGTCCAACAGTAATGAGCAAACATTATTCATTTGGATGTTTAGCACAGCACAAGAAAAATATTTTTGTGATAAGCAGGACTAGCTCAAGAACTGTGAGGAGCTTAAATACAATGGATAAACCTTCTGAAATCCATCCTGTGGCACCAAGCAGGTCCTTATAAATGTTGCTACCAGTTAGAATACACACATTAGGAAAAAACACCACACTCTTGAGTCCCTTCTTTGGGCAAACAGCACATTAAAAATTCTAGGTGGAAGAAGAGACAACAGCACAAATGGATATTACTGCAACAAACCCATTAAGTGAAGATTTAGTAGCTTTAAATTGCTAAAGGTCTAACTCACCGTAGTAGAACTCTCCCTGTTGGTACATCATTGGAATTTGCACTTCACTTTCATCATCTTTAGTGAAAGAAAAAGTTCTGGTATTTTCAGGCCTGAACTGTGACTTCCAGTTGCCTTTAAAGTAGATTGCATTGATGAGAGCCAAATGAGTTAGAGCACCAAAGTCTCTTGAAGACACAAAATCTTTGATCATACCTAAAAAGAAACCAAGCTGTCAGTCTGCATGTCAAAGTGAGCACTAAATCCAAACTTCAGGCAGCTTGAAAAATGCAAGAAAATAAAAAGCAGTGTTAACATGTAATTTCCAATTCAGATGTTTCATTAAATCTCCAATTAAAGTGCCAGTGTTTTGTAAACCCAAATCACAGTGTAGGTGTGTAAACCCTTCCATCAAGTACATGTTAGGCAACTGTTTCTTGATCACTACTAAATACACTCTACAAGGAAGCCATGTGGAAAAAGGGCCATACAGGGAATGTTTACCCTGCTGCTATGAAACAGCTCAGCACTTTCACCTTAAGGTCAGAGCTTATACAAACTTTGGCTCCAACCCAAAGAAGCACTTAAATGGGTGCTTGATTTAAAGGGTCTAAGGGCACCCATTGCAGCTCCACCCGGGCCAGTTCTGAAGGAGCTTCAGTGACGTTCTGTTGAATTCAAAGCCAGGACTAAGCATGAAAAATCCACATAAATTCCCAACATTTGTTCCAGTGACATTAGCTCTTGAAAAGCAAGAGAGGAAAACCATCTAGCATCTGCTCTATTCATGGGAGGTACAGCAGCTGAGCATGGCAGCTGCTTTGCTCCTACTCCTAAAGAAGTCATTTACATCAGAATGCAGCCTGGTACCTGCTGTAGCTCATCTCAAATGCCCTGCATTTCACCAAAATCATTTCCAGTTTGGTAAACTGGGTGCACTGACCAGATCTGTCACTGTTCTTCAGGAACTACAGCCTCCTTCAGATGGCTTTCTTGCTCATTTCTATTTTTAGCTGACATTGCAATGCAAACTGTTAAAATAAACACATTCCTCAGTCTGATTATTACTCCTTAATCCATGGTTTAAAAAACAAATTAATTCTGCTTTCTGGAGCATGTGATCCTGACTAACTGGTGTGAAATTTGTGTATCACAGGGCTGGATTTCTTCCGGGTTGCTGTTTGTACTTCATTTTATCTTGAATGTTCTAAGGAGGGAGGTGTGACCAATACTCACGTGGAGTCGGAAAAAAACAAAAGGGAAACATCAAGGAAAACATCTCCAGATTTCTATTTGGTACTCATATTTCTTTATGTTTTTTTCAGCCACATCTTGTAAACACACTAATGAAATGCTAAGAATTTTCCTGCCCAGAGAAACCTCTGATGGTTCTGTTTTCTGCTCCGAGCCTCCCATCATGCTGAACATGCTGGAACTGGAAACCTGCCTGTCCTAAGGGGGAAATCAGCCTTCTCCATCAGAGCTGGCAGGGAAAGAGAAGGAGATGGAGTGGGCAGGGAGCAGCTGAGGGACTGTAACAATCCCAGCCTGACACCAAGAGCCCCCAGCTGCCCTGCTGGGCCCTGCTTTTCCTTTTCCCCCAGAGAGACACCACGTCCATGGAAACACTCTGCAATCTCTTGCATCACTTACACCCAGCTATTTCTGCAGCCTGAGAGAAAGGGCAGTTTGTTAGGAACATAATGGCTGCTGTGTTCCCTGGGAAAAAAAACAGCCCATTTTCCAAATGGAATAAAAGCATTACAGGAGGTGCTTTTCCACTTTGGAGCCATACATTTCCATAAAGCATTATGGATTCTTAAGTGCTCAGACTACATGGGGATGTGTTAATTCCTTCCAGGTGATTCCAATCCCTTCAAATTCCCAACGGTACAACCGTGTCAGAGCCAGACCCCACTGAGTTACTCTCAAAATATCAACCTTCAGAGTGGGCCAGATGAACCAGAATGAGATCATGCTTTGATCCCTCCAAGAGGAGGCTCCCAGATATTGGGACTCTGCACGTATCCAGGAAATGCCACCTCTCTGGGAGCTGCCAAGCCAAGCCAGCATCCTGCAGCTCTCACCGTGCATATTTACAGCAGTAATTTTGTGCTTAACTCCCCTGCTGCAAATTTGTGTTGTGAAACTGTTGACAGCGTTCCTAAAATCAACTACCCTCTCCACATGCTATCTCGTTCCCTCACATTGCAAAATATTACATTACACAGGCTTGATTTTGTGGTTCAAAATTATCTTTTTATTCCCTACTATTCTATTTCTCAGTACCTTGTGAGTAAGAGTTCCTCAGAGGAGGAGTGATACTCCACACATCCAAAGCATGAGCCAACAACCCCTCTGCAGACAACTCTTCTGCCGTTAGCAACAATACTTATTTTTCTTTCAATAATTTAAAATACTATTAAAATGCCTACCGTTAAAACAGTCTCATTCAATAAATGCTACAGATGGTAAGACCAGAGAAAAAAAATATTCAAATTGATGCCACATGATTAACATGATTAACAATGACTAATATTACTTATGAGAGATCATTTCTACACAGGAAAAAATAGAAATACTAGAATTCTTTTCCTGGGAGGAGAAACTTCAGTTGCAGGCAGAACAGATGAAAGCCAAAGCACCAACCCAACAGCACTGTACAAGTCTGGAAGCAGAAATGCTTCCTGCAGGAAGTGTACAAAAGGATCACATGGACTTACTATTTGTGTGATTCTCCACCCATTTATTGATCTGAGTAGCAACAGCTGCACTTTGGCTGAAATCTACATTCTCTACTTCAGCTTTAAAGTATTTTTTCACCAGCTGCAGGAATTTGTCACTGATGTGAAACCCGTTCTGCACATAGAGGGAGTTGGCGATGTCCAGCACGTAGTGACTTTCTTCAGCAGTTGCCATGTCAGAAAGATCCTTCAGGAAGGCAAACTCTTCACCTGGGGATGGAAAAAACCAGCTTCAGTGGTTCAGAAAGGGAAGTTATTCCACGACTTTTCTGCTTAGAATTCACAAAGATGTTTTATGCGAAGAAAAGTCATCTTTTTTAAATAAACTTGTTTCTAAACCTACACACACCTTCAGATCTGAAGGAATAATCTCCAAGAACATATTACTTGGAGCCTGCTTTTTCTACTAGCTATAATTAGTCTAATTAATGAGACATTTGAGTCCCACCAGAGGCAAAGCTATCAATGGAAATCCTTTCTACACCAAAAAAAGCAATTAAAAAAAATTATTCTTACAGGTCCCACTTCTAAGTCTTTCCACCACAAATTCTGAACAGAACTTTTGTTCCATCCTAAATGTCAGTTAAGGAAAAATGAACTTCAAATTTTGAAACTATGTCCCACAGCCTTTTCTATGCCAGAAGCAGGTCTAGAATTTCCCAGGATCCTTCGTGGGGCAGTACAGAATCCTCGGTGGGTAATGAGGAATCCTGAACAGGATTAAAGCAGTGTGCTTTAAGATAGGAAGCTTGTGCTCTGCATCATATGCCTGAAGCTGAAATTTTTAATTTAAAAACAAACAAAATAAACCTTAAAAACTGATTGCAGTGATATATTCCAAGCAGAAATCATGGGAATACTTTCACTGAATGCCACTCATATACAAGAATAGTGAACAGCCCAGAACAAATCAACTGCACAACTCCCTCAATTACAGCTAAGGGATAATTGATTGATGTTTTAGGGACAAAACGTAGAACTCAATTGGTGCTGCAGCCTCCATAGAGAGGCATCATCTCTGCAGTGGTTCTGATAAATATAGTTTGATGTCTGTACTCAGAAATTCCTCCCCAGGATCCTTTCACTGAAGGCTCAAAAGTCCAGCACATCACATGGGTAAGAAATTTCATTCAGGTTTCAAACCAGTTACTTGGATATCAATAGAAGCAATTTTGCTGAAACTACTGCTTTCCTTTTCAGGTTTCACTATAATCCTAAAAAAGGATGTTCCTAAAAAATCTTCTACTTCTAGAGGCCAAGGCAAGTCTATTTTGCAGCAGAAACCAAGATGAGCAGCGTGAGCTGCAGTTGTTGAAGATTTGGGTACCCCAGCCAGGGTTTTATGTCAGCATCTCTCAGCTCACGCAGAACCCCCATGTTTGAGCCTGCCCAGGCCATCAAGGACACCAAGAAATCCAGTGATTAATAACCCATGGACATGAGCAGGCTACTCCCACCCTTGCTCCTGTTTCTCTAAGACAAAAAGCCCCGCAGTAAGACAAGCTGAAAAGGCCTCACCATTTTTTAAGCTGTCAAACCCCAAGGAATGTCGGATTTCTTTCAAGGTGGTTCCATGGGCTCCCAGCTCCACCATTCCCATGGCTATGGCAATGCTCAGAGGGGAGAACAGGATGTTCTCATCCTCCCTCGTGGCTCGCAGCTGGTTGTAAACGTTCACAGAGAGCTCAGCAATGGTTTCATCAGGAGAATTGGTCTTGAAGGCTTCGCTTTGCAAAGCGAGCAAGGACAGCAGTCCAAGGAAATACATGTCTTGAGATTTTAAGATCTGCAAGAGAAATTTTAGACAAAATAAGATTGTTTGAATAATATAAAATTTAACTTGAAAGAAAGAAGAATAGTCAACTTTTTAATCTTAAATCTGTGGGGGAAGAAAATCCCTAGAGTTCAATGCACAATGCAGTTATTTGGAGGAGACACTATTAAAACAGAAGAAATTATCTATTTTCACACAAAAATAACCTCCTCCATTATGTAACTATGTGTTTGTGAAATCTTCCAGCCCCAGACCAACAAAACACTTGTGGCTTCTACAGAAAAAGACCCCAAACACAGGAGCCCCTTTCCTACTTCCCTTTTGAATTGCAGCTGTTTAGCAATGCTGACCTGGAATTGGTTTGTGCTTCTGCAGTTTTCCACCAAGAAGACCCATAATTCTGCTATTTCTTTCATTTCATTCTGAAGATACAACTTATTTATCTAAGTCACTGTAAGCCCCCAACAGGTAAAACTATTTCAAGCACTGTGAGAGAGCTCCCGGACACCTGTGGCAAAGTTCCTGTTCCGTGATGTTGCTCAGTTGCAAAACACATGGCAAGCAGCCAAAAATTCTTTGAAAGAAAAGAAAAAAAATCAATCATGCCTTAGTTACCAAATAAACCCCCTTTTGTTAGTAAATAACAGTGAAAAGTTGGGTAGCTCTGCTAGCTGGGAGTCAACCCCCGCTCAGAGAGCCTCAGAGGACACAGGTACTGCACAGTGAGAAAGATCCAACAGTGGGAACAAGAATGGAAACTAAATTTAAAAAAGGGTTAGCACTGATGCTTCTGACTAATCCATCCTCCAAGCTTTGCTGAAATGCTCTGGGGTAAGCAACAGTTCTCACTCTACCCCAGTTTAGCTCATCACACAACTACTGATAGTAGAATTCCAGCTCCTGGAGCGGCGAATGTGTAACTTCACCCTTCCATTTTTATTCTCCTTTAAACTGTGCTACCTTGGCATGCGACCCACTACTGCTGCATGTCTCAGGTGAGAAACAGCAACCACCAGAGCTCCCATTTCAGCTCCTTCCCTCTGCCACACAACAGAACAAATCCTCCTGAAGCAGGGGGTTGGACAGGACAAGGCTCAGGGCTTTATCCACAAGTGTTTACAAGTTGTTGTGCCAGGCTGCAGGGCTCGGCAGCACAGCACAGATTTGTGTGAATGCTGCTGCTCCACTGAATCAATTTGCATGCAGGCAGCCCGAGTGCCTCTCCTTATGCTTCCCAGCAATCCTGGGGCTGCATTACCAGGGGTTTTATAGACATGACACAAAGTAAGCTTTATACAGCATTTATATTCTGCATTTCATCTTCAAAGGCCTATGTAGCATTATCTAATTCACTCGCACAGCACTGAATGATCCATAATTTAAGCGTTATTACTTGCATTTTATAGCTGAGAAAATACAAAGAACAACAGGGTACACACACGTGCCTTGGCAGCCACTGGTGCCAGCACTAGTTAAGATTCCTCCTGTCCCCCAGCCTCCATCAGCCTTTTGTTTAGGCCTGAACAGAGAAAATTAACGGGATGAACCAGTGCAGCAATCCCACATGGTTCAGGGGAAAAGGAGAGCTTTGCCTCTCCCCTGCCCCTCATCTCCCTTCCCGTGACCCTTTCCACATATGGAAGAAATATTCCCCTTTTCTAAATTTCCAATAAACTCTCATCTATGGTGGCATCACTTCACTTCTCTGGTCTACCTGATCAATCTTCCTCTGATTCTTAGTAAGAGAGCAGAAATGTCCACTGAAGCTTTTATTCTATTTAGGAACAGCACAGATAAGTCATACGAGCCTAAAGCAGCAGCTTTAATCCTCCTGCCTGCATGTTCCAGTCACTGACAGAACTCCCCAGCACCTCACTGCTGCCCAGTGCAAAACACCAGCCTGACCACCACAATTTATTGCCGAAACACTGAGACATTTTTTATAACCCCAAACATTATCCACACACCACGAACTTCCCCAACAACTGCTTTTCTTAATAGCGGTTCATTTTTTTAATCTGTCCATTTATAAATTATTGACTTAAGGATATTAAGGTTTCTGTTATAGAAAATAACTGGATTTCTCTGTGATCATGGGCACTGTAGAATTCTTTATTTAAAAGCCCTGGAGCCTGCCTCTGCCAATGTTACATAAGACCTCAGTCAGCACATCACCGTGATAGACTGAGCCCAGGTATTATTCTCTTATCCTAAAAGCTGCACCAAGGCAAGAAAAGCTTGATAAACCTCCATCACACAGGTCTATAGAGGCACCAAAAACGGTACTGAGAAAATAGATAAGCAGGAGCTCATCTTTCTTTTGTTGAGGATGAGCCCAAATTTGGGAGCTCTCCCACCCTAATCTATACAAACAAGTTGTGCAGCTCAATGTGGATGCAATTATACAGAGAGCTAAAGCTTTCCACTCCTGCATCAAGAACAGCTTGAGCTCACTTTGAGACCTGACGTGGTTAAAACTGATGTAAAATATTCTTCAATTTCAAAACTGGGAAGTTCCCCAGCCTTGCAGTTGCAGAGGCAGCTGTTCAGCACTCCATCACTGATCTCTGTCCTGTGTACTACTGCCAGACAGGCTTAAATAACTGCAGAGGGGAAGGAGGGGGGGAAATTTATACATCTTAATTAAGTGTTTAACATGCAGGTCAGACTGTCTGAATGCTAATAAAATATTTGTTATTAGACAATGCTGGAACCCCAACATTATATACAAATCAAAATCATATTTCTTTGTGACCACTCACCAAAAGCTCCTCATGTGAAATAATTAAATGGTATTACTTTTCATTACTTAGTTGGACAGAAAATAGAGTAAAGCACATGGATGGAGACAAATAAATTTTATACTGAAATGCTCTTAACAAGACAAAGTACCAAACTTATGCTTTGAAATACGTGCCAAATCCCACTGATGGCAACACAAGAGGCTGAAGTGTGCAGAATAGAAGTCCCTGGTAGAAATGAATTAAAACTAAACAATTTAGATTTCCTCCCCTGCCCTTCCACATTATTTTAGTCTAGAGAGGTTTTCTAATAAAGTTGACAGTGAAGTTCCCCATGCACACGTCCAGGGAAAAGGAAAACAGACCGGGAGGCAGGAATGAACACCTGGATACAGGCAGGGGATTTACCAGCTTGTTTGCTGGCAATGCTCTCCAAAGATATTTGTGAAAATACAGAAATAAATGCCTGAGTCCAATGCAAGGGAAGATGCTTCAAAGCAAACTGAAGATCTGTGGGTTCTGGTGAGTGGGGAGGGGCTGTAAAACACCACGGACACCTGATCAATCCTTGCCAGCCAGTGTGAAAATGGTCTCATCTCATCCATCTAATGGGAAGTGTCCCTGGTAAATTCCTCAGTTCAATTCCTCTCACACTTCTGGTTCATGCACACACTGCTCTTCTGACAACTGGGAATCCAGCTCTTAATTATCATTCCAGCCAAAGCAGTTCCTGCTGCTCTGATCCTGCCTCACTTCAGGCTGGATTACTTTGGGTTTGTGCTTCCTCACGCAGGAGGGCTGGATCCAACCAAGAGCTGAGACTGATTCTGGTGCAGCATCTTCCCAGCATCTCCCTCCAGTCAGAGCCCAGGGCACCCTGGTCTGTCACTGCAGCAGCACTGAGAGCATCCTCAGTTGCCTGGACCCTACTCACAAACACTTTAAGTGCAGGAAATGAAGCTGAACATTATGTAATGCACACCCAGGAACTTAAACAGTCCCTAGGAGTATCATCAAACTTTTTACTCAGTCTTTTCTGTCTTCCTCAGACATCCCCAGTACAGTCTGTCACTGCTGATTTGCATCAATGCAATCTGATTAAATAATACTGCAGCAGTGGAAAAGGAGTCAATGTCCCCACTGAACAATGTTTAAAAATCAAGAATCATCAGTTTCAAATGTTACTGTGTGCCTTTTGCTTTCATTGGCTAAATATAAGAATAAAAAAGGTGTTAAAAATACTTTCACTCCTCAGCCAAACAGTTATTAAGGCCAAAGGTATAAATGTCTCATTTGAGGGTGTGTCAGACAGATTCTGAGTTTTGTTTGATTTCAACAATTGATGCATGAGCACCTTTCTCCTACCAGGCAATCAAGGAATCAGTGCAAAGATAAACTCTCCTTGCCACAGCAGCCTCTTCTCGGAAAACAGTCATTTATCACAAATCCTCACTCGCTACAGAGGTCTGTCAGAGTTTATCAGTTTTTGTTCTGGCTTGCAACTGTTCTCAGGGGAAAAAGGCAGCCATAGAACACTAAACCCAACAAGATTCCAGATATACATCCTTCAGCAGGTACTGGCACTGAGGTCACACCTGGTTCAATTCCCAGGAAACTTTTTTATTCAGCATTTCCGAAAACATCTGGAAATATATCATCAGTCCCAAAATTCAGCCCAGCACATTTCCCCAGGTGGCCACAACCAGCTCAGTGCTCCTGCTCGCCTGCCCTGGGGCCAGCCCAGATGTGCTCCTGTGCATGGGTACAGAACACCCATTCTTGTGATGTCTGAAGAAAAACATTCATCTGATAAATACAGGACTGCTTATCCAGCTCTTGCCTTTCCCCAGCAGAAGGCTGGGATGACTAAGAGGAAGCAGAACAAATTCGCCCCCTCACACCCACAAACTCTGAACTATTCGGTTCCAGTAAAATGCAAAAGGGGCAGGCGCTCTCTGTAAGCCAAGATATTTTGAGATATCCTATCAACAAACTCCAACTGAGTTCACAGACATGAGGTACCATGAATTTTGAAACAGCGAGACCTGCACTCGGCGTAGGAAGGCGCCAAAAATGCAATTAAGGGTTGAACTCTAGTACCTTGTACTTGTCAGACAGGTTGAAAAAATGGGTTATAATTTCCTTTTCTTTTACACCTTTACAGAGGGTTTTATAAAGAAACTAATTTATGGCTTTAAAAACCTACAAAATAAAGCTGTGATACATTACCCTAGTTCCTCAGCACACAGAGACTAAACTAAGATTAGTTGCCTTCAAGATTACTCTTGGCTACCTGCAAGCTAAACTCCAAAGGTGTGGGAAGTACAAATGAGAAAAACTGCTGACTCCTGAGCAGCGTGTTAAAAAAAAAAAACTCTGGGAGGAAAGCAAGTGTGGTAACAGGACTGATTACATTGTCTCCTGTAAAGAGCAGCTGCAGGAACAGACAGAAGTCTGGCAGAACAATTTGATAAAGCAACAGACGAATTTGCTCAGGGAACAAGACCTGATGGTCAGAGGAAAAAACCCACTGTGGATCCAGGCAGGAACTGGGGGATTCTCCTTCCCCTCAAAACCCAACCAGAACAGCATCACGCTTGTGGCAGATGAATCATGAAAAGATGTAAGTTTGTGAAATTCAGCCACTACTGCTTTGCCAGTTGGTAAATATGACAATTGCTGCAGGCACCTTTACTCTGAATGATTTCTTGTTGGCAATCACACCAAACAATATCAGAGAGAAAGGGATCACCTAACTAATTATAACAGTCTAGAAAATGAACACAGCTTAGAAAATGAAGCCAACTTTGCCTCCACAAAGAACCCCCTGAGCCCCAGCCAAGCACAGGGGATGCAGGAGCAATCAGTGAGATCCTCAGCTGTTCCCCAGGACCAGGAATGGTTGTCATGGCTACCCTGAAGGATGTGCAGAGGAGGCTCCCAGTGATGGCCACGATTTGCTCCCGGCGAGTTCAGGCTTGCCTCAGGCCCTACAACAACAGGGGAAGGTGGCTGCTACCACAAACCTCAAGCTTCTTACAAACCCACTCTCTCCACTGCAGAGCAACGCAAGAATCGCCTTTTCAGCCCCTTCTGCTTTGTCCAGGAATCCAACCTGACAGATTTTTGTTTGCAGACTGGGCAAAAATTGCACCTCCAGCCAGCACTACTGGAGCAGAAGCATTCTCACCTCCAGAACATCGTGGTTTTACCTCAGGAAAACCCCACAGAAGTAATGTGACCCTTCCTCCCATCAGCTGCTCACTGTGTTCATCTCCCTTTTCCTCCCTGGCACTCAGCCCCCTCTCTCCCCTCCAGCACAAGGTCTGGGAAATAAAGCTTGAACCTGAGCTGGGGCTCCACTTGAGAAATAATTTCTTTTCCACAGGAAAACAGGCAGGTGTCCAGGGACAGCAGCAGTGGGAGGGTATCAAACATCCTGCTGGGGAACCCAGAGCCAGCAGTGCTCACCCAAAGCACCGGGACGTGCTCACACGTGGGGCTGCCACACAGAGCCTGACTGGAGGTGAGAGCAGGCAAATCAAGTACCAATTCTCCCAGCAACAGGTACGCAATTCAGGAGGTGTGATTGCTCAGAACCAGCAGAATACAGCCAAGGAAATGCCAGAATAACTAAATGTCCATAAAATGCTTTAAGCTACAGCTATCAAGGACAGTGCAAGCAGCACAGGAAGGGATCTACAAAGTGCTCTGGGTATTAGAAGTAGTGCAGTCCCTGGAAGTGGTGACAGCCCATGGAAATTCAACATTCCTGTTGATGGCAGGCAGATCACTGCTAGCTATGACATGAGTTACATTTAGCCAGCAAGGCAGCTCCTTTGTATTAGGGGATGTACTTACATTTTCTGTGCTGCAAAAAATGTTTATCCCTAAAAAATGCTTGGCCTTAGCTTATGCGAGCATCTGACCTTGTCAAACAGAGATTCTACAGACACGTGTGGAACCACTGAGCTTTTTGGAACCTGTTTGTCTCAGTGCAGTGACATCTACATCTCAATCTGCACAAACATTTATTAATAAGTTAAGGGATTTTATCACCATCTGTCAATTATGGTGTCATTGCCTTCTGAAGCAGGAAACCTTGAGGTTAATTTCATTAGAGAGCAGCACAATGAGGATATAGGAAATAGTGGGGCATTTAAACCTCCAGTACAGAGTGACTAAGACAAAGAGTCATTCTATAGGAAGTGTTTGGACCACACTAAAACCTTGCTCTCCAACACAAAGCCAAGTCATGCCCTTCAGCATTCTTTATTTCTGTTTTTTAAATGACCCCATGGCACCAGGAGCTTGGAAGAAACCTGAAAGGTAAATGGTAAACTGAAAAATTTCGTATTGACAATTTTTTCCATTGAATCCCAAATGTTTTTAAACTTTCATGGAGCTTGGCACTGAGTCACTAACCTGCTGAGGCAATTATGCAAGCCAAAGTTGTCTTAATTGCGCTTCCTCAAGCATATTCCCTCAGCTCCAATTAAAAAATAAAAAGAGATGCTGAGAAGCCATGTCCAAAATACTTAAATTTGAATAGCCTAAAGCGAACATCTAAATACATGTCTAGACAATTAAAAAAGGTGGTCTTGTTTCCAAATCTACTGCTGTAAGGCCTGCAATTGGGAGGACTCATATGCAATTTCTCTGTTTGTTTCTTCTGTCTAGGAGAAACAAATTTTTAGAAGTAGTTTGGCAGAGTGCCTTATTTCTGACAGCTCCAGTGTGCCCCACAAAATAAGAGCTATAAATAAGAAAACACAAAACCCACAAGCTCTGTGAAGGAGAAAATTTGAAGCATTATGGAACTTGGGGATTCTAAATGTTCAGAACCAGGGGAGTGCCTGTGGCTCAGCTGAAAAAGCCAACAAAGCCTGACTGGGGAGAGCTTCGAGGCTTGAGACTGAAATACTATACAGGATCTGCTGTCAGCAGCCCAAAAGGGGGGGTCTACCTGCCAAGCTCCATAATTAGGCACAGACTGGAAGGTTTTGGTGATTTTTTTAACATCCATTTCTGTTCCAGTGAGGGCTGTCAGTCCTGCACAGCTCTCTGAATGAGGCCACTTTCACATACATTGGTCTGGTGGTAAAGATGTTGACCTGATCTGCTGTGGAAGGAGGGACAATGCCCAGACACAGGAGGGGAAGTTGGGTCTCAGAGGCTCTCAAGAACCAATTCTGACACGTTCTACCTCTGCAATGATTTTTCTTTTGAGGAAAAGGCCAATGCAGTACTCCACTCGGGGTGCAACCATCTAGGGAAGATACCCCAAATGAGACAGCAGCATTCCTTTTCCTCCCTCAGACTTCCTTAGGGCTATCTGGGAAAGGAAGGGTGAGATCTAATTCTGTAGTAGTCTCTTTCTATCAGAAGCAGCAGAGACAGAACACAGCAATCAGTTATTTTAGACACAAGAACAACTTCTTGCCTGCTCTTGCATGTACCACAAATTTCCTTGCTTACAATAAGTCCCATTTCTCTTATTTTCCCATGAAATTCAGCTGATCATCAAGCTCCCAGTAGCAAGCTCCCACTATAATTTAATTAAAAGGGCAGTAGCTAAGTTTCACCATATGCAACTGCCAGATGCAATCACTGCAGTTGGAGTCTAAAGGCGAGATTCCTGCATGTACTGGAGTGTAGTTTTATAAGTGATGAAAGCTGTCACTTATGTCACAGATATTGCTGTAATGCATGATGATATTACAGTTTCTGCAGAACCAAAATATATTAATAATACATTCCATGGAAGCATTTGCAGCAAGTGAGTTTGGAATACAGCATTTCAAGTGTTTTTCTTGCAACTCCCTATTTATACATAAAGTCACTTCAGATATATTATATTAGGCTATGTACTTTGCCTGGCATTATACAAGCTCTCACAGCCAATTTTAAACCTCCCAAAGTAGGAGGACTGAAAGACACAACTAATTAGAGAGAAACAACAACAGAACAGGAACCCTTCACTACTTAGGGTCGTAGGAATAGGGAATGCTGCGTGAGATGTACCTAGAAATTGTGCATCTCTGGAGGAGACTCTGCTGAATGCCTTTTAAAAGCCCATCAACCAATTTCAGGAAAGTTTTCAAATATCCTTAATGAAACACAGTGAAGAATGACAATCTTTAAATCATCCCGGAACAACTAGATAGAAAAAGTATATGGTGTGAAACACCATTTCAAAAGATCAAAGTAGAAGTTAATTCTTCCATACCTGGTCCAGCTCCCTTCACAAGGACTTCAGAAGAAAAGAGATCAGGCTATGGTATAGCTATGTCAAGATGATGAAGAAAGTTAATTAAAATGTATCAGGATTTCAGAAGAGGAGTCTGTCACCACATGAACTGAAAGCAAGCATGATGTACAAACCAGCTCGTTTTCCTACAAAATAATATGGGCTTCAGCCTCGCAATCAACAGCGGGCTCAATTTACATTTAGGAAACGTCCCTCTTGCCAGGAGAGTTATTATTCACTTCTGTTAACACTTCTGAGATCAGAATTACTTTCTTACAGTACAGTAATAAGACAGAGATTGCTTTAGAAAAAAAAAGCCCAAAACAATTAACCCCAGCATTCAAAGTAGATGTTATACCCTGATTAATTACCAGCAGCAATTCGTCATCACCAGCACTGCTGTTTGTAATGCAGGGACACCGTTCCTCCAGCGCTTCTCTGCTCCGTGGTCCCTTTCTCCATGGAAAACTCAGGATTCCAGCCAGCCACAATCACCCCTGGGAGCAGCTGCACACCACAGAGAGCCTGTCCTGACAGCAGCACCAGCTCTGTGCTGAGCCCCCCCAGCAGCCCTGGCATCAGTGCCCAGAACACGGCCACCAGCCGACAGAGCTGTCCTGGCACGGCCAGGAGCCAGGCAGGGCCAGGGAAAGCCCGGGTTTAAAACCAGCTGCAAGAGCTGTCCTGGCAAGTGCACCCAGCCCAACCAGCAGAGCCACGGCTGAGGCACAAAATGAGAATGACAAAAGGCTCTAAAGCTGGTCTAGCACAAAGTCTGCAGAGACAAAAGAGTGAGAAAGAAGAGTCGCTCAGAGGGGGTTCAGTTCTGAACCAGCAAAATGGAGTCACTGAGCAAGGACATTTCAGCAAAATCAGTAACTGAGAGAAAAATTTAGCATTACGCCTTTCCACTTCAAATATTTCTCTAACATTGCAGAATAACATCTGTTACAAAATACAGACTTCTTTTCTAAAATCTACAGAATAATCTCGATGCCAAATTCAGCTGGTAGCAGGATTTTTTTCACTCTGCATTCTGCACAGTGGAAAACTCCCAACAAGGCATTCCACAAGAACTTCTTTTTGATCTGAAGGATGCTGATCCCTGATCTTCCTAAAGGAGTGAGAAGCATGGGAATTCCATGTGGAGAAGAAAAATTAAACTCCTCTTTCCTCCTACCCTAAGGCCAATTCCAATTCTTGCCTCTCAGGCCTCAGCACCACTGCTATTTGCTTTGCTGGTATTTTTCATATATTCGCAAATATTTTCATTTGTCTCTCTTATCTCCATGGTTTCTCCAACTCCACAACTCTGGTTTTATATTGCTTCCACTTGGGAGCAGCTCTGCAAATATCTAAAAAAAACAAGCGACCAGGACACCTGCCCCATCACAGACAAGCCTCCAGACACCAATACAGACAAGTCAGATCTAGACAGAAGGAACAAACCACCTAGTATGGCCCAGTGGACAGAATTGCCACTAAAATCCTCTTGCTTTTATCTCCACATCATCATTCACGTCCTTCCTCCCTCTTGTTTCTTTACAAGCGCCCATGAACTTACCAACTTAAGGAAAAAACACAAAAAGCCAACAAATGGGACAGTGGCAGCCTCATGCTGTTCAAACTGGGAGAGCTGGCAGGGCATGAAAACAAGAAGTAAGCTTGGTGCCCTGCATGTGTTTCTGAATCGTTCAGAGAGAATATCTGGAACAACAGCAGCTTTAAGGGATAAACGGGAATGTTAGAAACAGAAAGGCAGGGAGGAAAAACTACTCCCTGCTGTGCAGGCATCTTTTCCACAACAGAAGATACACAATGACCAAAGAAATACAGTTTTTTCAGTCAGAGGCAAAAAACAAGCCTTATTTACTGGGGGGGGGAATAAAATACTTGCATTTTTGTTACGTTAGTTTTATTTATCCTGGCCTTGGAGGCTTGTGGCTATTGAAACATCACTCTTGGCTCACCATGGACAAAACAGCTCAGTTCAGAGTCCAGCATTCAAGCTGTGCCTGGAAGGTAGAATCTGGCCTTGGAGCTCACTTCTGTGCTCACTGTTCAAGCCTCATTGCTTTGTGTTTATGGGAACTGACGCTGTTCCAAGTACCCACTCCATGATGAGCCATTTAAACACCACATGGAGGGAGCTGAATTTGTCTTAATCCTGCTTATTCTCCCACACAGAGGAGTTTGCATCACGTTAGAGACCTGATTGTAAATGCTGCAGCAATTCCCATGAACAAGAGCAATCACAAAGCACTGGAGGAAGAGACCACTTGTGCTGCGCTCTGCTGGCTCACAGCTACACAACCTCCCTGAGGCTCCAGGAACATGCTCATGCTGTGTTGTACAGAGGGTGTTTGGGGCTTTTTTGGTCAGGTGGTTTGATTTTGGTTTTGTTTTCTTGTAAGATTTTTTTTATTTGCAAACTCCAATACCTCAAAGAAAGGAATCAAATAATTTGCAACACCCAGAATGAAAACTGAAGGTTGAAACCTCACTGTCTCCCCTCCCCAAACCAAACTGCCTGTTTTCCAGCAAGTCTCTGGTGTTTTGATAAGGATTTCTCACAGCAAGTTAATATTAATTCTACCTTTTGTGAGAGAGACTGTGACACTGCTCCCAGTTTTTGTATGACAAGCTATGATTCATGTGCATCCAATACTTTACATTGGTGGGTAACATACACACTTATTTAAAATTAGGTTAATCTTTTTAATTAGCGTGGCTTTCAAAACTAAGTAGGCCAACCTGAATCCTTGTGCCTGTATATAAGATCCCAATTTTCAAGCTTTCCACAGGTTATCTGATTGTTATGTCTAAATTAAGTTGTCAAATAGGCAAGGTGGACAGCTGCACCTCAAAGCAACGAATTCAAACCCAGTTTGTGCCAAGCAGTTCCATCAATACAGTCACAGAAGAAAAAATATTTTAATTTTCAGTCAATCTGTCTCAGCAGCAAACTCATTAGGCAACAAGCAGGCAGAACGCCTTGCCTCACACAGACCTCCCGGAGCTGCTGCAGCTGGGTGAGAAGCAGTGCCCAAATCACACACATTTTTTTAGTTAGTCACCACAGGACAGTTCCTGTCTGGAATTCCACTGGATCCAAATACACCCCCAGGTGTAAACGGGCAACAGCTCATCTCTCACTGCACAAAGACTCTGCTAATCCTTGAGGCAGCACACAGAGATCAGCCCTGCACCTTGTGGGCTGTGCAGCATGGCCACCCCTGTCTCACGATCAGAGTTTATCACTGGGACTCATGGGACACTAAAATTATGGCTGCCCCACTTCAGAGTATGAAATCATCCACCTTAAGTTACTTCTAGGTTTATTTCTTCTTTGTTCAAACTCATCCATGGCAGAATACCCAGGATTATACTACCTTGAAGTGAAGAACACTGAGATTTGTTGTTTGAAGCGGTGAAGAGCCTGTGTAGAGTTGACAGCAGCTCCACTGTATCAAGTGCCCAATCCCATGGGACATTCAGTGGTGAGGATTTCTGCACTTAAAGAGCAAATAGCAACCAGCTGAGACATCAGTGCTTGTTTCCATAAAAATATAGGGAAGCCAATAGCAGAAGACATCCAACCTTAACCAGGAGATCTCTTTTCCAGCTCCCAAAGCCCACAGTAACCAAGGTTACTAATAATGGACTAAAAGTTCACTACACTTTTTCATCCAATGACTTTAAACACTCCAGTCTTCGCCACACAGAACTGCAACATTTGTGTGCTTACTGTGGCTCCTAAATACAATAATAGTGATGTCAGACATGGTCGTGCACCTGCCCAGGCAAGACTCTAGCTCGTGTCTCTATACAGCCAGAAATTAATAGCCCAACACTTGTTTTCCCATGATTCACACATTTTCAGGAATTGTTACACTGTACTAGGAGGGGCAACAAAAGGCCTAGTAAAAGAATGGATTAAGAAAACTCTTAGTACAACAAGACTTGAAAACACACTTATCACAGCTGTAATTACAAGCCTGAATGGCCACAGCTGATCCCTAACCTCAAGCACTTTTACACTCCCATTCAGCAAGTTTGCATTAGGGAAAAAACCTTTACTGGGGCCTTATTAAACAAATATTTCCCTGTTCTCACTTTAAAGGTCCTACTCGTTTAACCTGTCTTATATAGAAAGAGTCACACCATGACATTACAAAATTAGAGCTTAACTGCCTCAAAGTCCTCAGGTTGTTCAGATTTCCAGAGGTCTTTTTGCTGAATTGTTTCAGGGAGGGAAATATTTACCTCCTTTTTGACACTGGCAACTCCCCACTCCCTCCCTCCCTCCAAGAACTGCTGAGATTACTTTATCCAGGAATCCAGACTAGAAGTTTTCCCCCGTAATGGCCTGATCCAACTGTGGATATTGCTGGGTATTTATTTGGTTTATGATACTGTCAAAGAGGTCAAGGTGGTTACTGTGGGAAATAAGCTTGTATTTGGCAGGCACTCAAGCAGTGCCTTTTAAAAACCAGGAGTATTCCCTATGCCTAAGTAATTTTCCCCTAGGATTGAGTGTGACACAGCCTGGCTGTGAATTCTTTAGGGTGGGTGTTTATTTTTTAATTGGACTAACAATGATGCCAGTTGAGGTAGCCAAGTATGAAATTAATATGGATTTAAAAGCTCAAACTTGGCCAGTTTGGGGATGTTTTATTTCAATCCCTCTCTTTGATATCAATCATGGAGGGAGAAGAAAAAAGACATTAAAATACTGTTCTGATTGTGTACACACAGTGGATGGGACAAGCTGAGTTTCAAACTGCAGTAAGAAAACATCAGGATACACTTAAACAATAGAATTTTGCTGGCAAACACAAGAAAGCTCTGGAAAAGGTTGCCTGGGGAGGTCTCTACCCATATCCACTACACCCCATGGTTTTGGGTCAATAATTTTGGAATTCTTTGCCAAAGCAGACCAATAAGGTTCAAATCTCTGTTCTGTGTCAGGGATGGACACACAGAAGTCATCCCTGTTTTCTGGCTGGCATAGAAACCTCAGGACCCCAGTTCTGTTCACTGTACAGCTCTGACTTTATTTAAAAAACCTGAAAAACTAGAACTGTTTTCCCTTGGCTTAAACTAACATGACAAGAATAATTCGAGCTACTCAGAAAATATTGTGTGTTTAGCTGCTTGATCTGTAAGTGGAAAAAAGCTAATTACACAACCCATTTAGGCATTTAATGTCCCAGGGCCAAGTCACTCTATGTCCACAGAAAGCATTAATAAACATGGCTTATTTCACTTTATGAAAGTTGTGATTACCATTTTTCAATAACTGCAGCTATCAGTAGCATTTCACCTCTCCTACCTTATGAAACTGAACCCAAACAGCAAAGCCTATTTGAATTCAGCTCAAATGCGAATTTATTGAGAACATGTTCTCTTTTTGCTCCTGTGTACAATGTCAAAATTCAGGGCTGGATTTCACAAAATGCAGCACATCAGGGCTCAGCTGGGAACAAACAGGAGCAGCCAAGCACACGAGATCAAATAAGCTTCTACTTTGATGCCTAAATGGGAAGTAAATATTCGAGGGTAAAAAAAAAAAGAACACAAAATAAGCCTGCCTGCTCATTTTCAGAATTGTTACATCTTAAGTCTGTCTGTAGAAATGGTCCACTTTGCATTTCAGCTACAGAACACACAAGAAATATTTAGGAAGCTTTCTCTATGGAATAAAAACCACCATAGTACAATGCATTTATACTCCTAATCCCATTAACATCAATTGAAAGACCTTATATTTTGCATATATGACATTATTATATAATATATATACGCTTTAAGTCACATATGGGTTATTGATATCCCACTTTTGAAATGCCACCAAGCTGTTGGCTCCCATTCAACACCAACCAAACGCCTCTCCCTTGTTCTGAAGGCAGACAAAATAATTGTAAATTGGTAGCAAACCCTCACATTTTAATTACGAGTGAAATTGAAGAGATTCCCAGAAAGGAAACAAAGTCAGTAACTCTTCATGCCACTCTCTCAGCCTTTTATATGCTTAGTTTGATACAAAAACATGCTGGCAACTCAGAGTGTAACACAGGAAGGTCTAAACACCAACTTACCCAGTAGGCAGTGCCTGCAATCCCAGTTTGCATTACCAAATTATGACAGGAATTTTTAAAGGCATTTTTACCACATAAAAGCCACGCTAAGGTGACCATGCCAGGTCCTTTTCCTAGAAACTTCCAAAACTTACAGTGGTTCATCCAATGCATGCACACAAAATTAGCTCAAGGTTAAGTCTTATGATTTTAAGAGTTTTTCAGATGAAAAATATTCAGATTTTTACTCAAACTCAAGAAAGAGATCCCATTCCCACAGAAAACGTTAATCTCAGGTGAATGCATTCTAGAATCCACACTACTCAGGCCTAGAAATATTCCAAAGCAAATTAAAAAAAAAAAGGAACTAACAAGAAAAAAAATAAGTAATTTCCCTAAGCATTTCCACAGCTTGCATAAAGACATCAATTACCATAGCTTGTCTTCTAAATTAATGATTCACAGTGATGGATTATTCATGCAAGTCGGCCAGCTGAACATTATACTTTGACTCTGGGGAGAAAGTATAGCATGTCTTAATTAACTAGATTTTGTATATGCCAAAAGATACCCAGGAAAACTTTATTTCTCTAGTCAACCAGGTAAAATTTGAGCAAACAGAACTAATGGTAATTGAAATATGCAAAAACTTCGTAGCCTCAGAATCCATATTTAAAGCGAACTAGCAAGAGCACATTGCCTCAAGTGAGCTCTGTAAAATAGATCCAAATTGCCATTTTGTTGAATGAACTGACTTCAGATCCGCTCCATTTAAGCGTGAAAAAGATGGAAATTTCACATTAATATGCTGCTTCCTGCCTCTGCACAACCTTGCAAGGCTTCAGCGATGGCACAATTTCTTGTTTCAAAAGGATATCGAGTATTTTCTTGACTGAAACTCAACACTGAAATTTTCTATGAGTGAATGATAGGTTATTATTCCAAATATTTTCCAAATGAATGCTGTGTTCTAATGGCCCCCTCAAAAATACATAACATTTATGTGTTGTGCAAGTCTATTGATGCTATTTGTTACTTCGATCAGGATGGTGCAAAATACCCTTACAATTCCAACAATATCTGAGATTTGCACTCATTAGCTTTCAAAGTGTTCTTCAATCATTGTATTGAAAGACTTACAAAATAAAAAGGGGAATGCCATGATAAATGTTGCAATTTATCCTTCAAGTGAGTAATAGGAACGATCTAGTGTCTCTAAAAATCTATACCAAGCTGCTCTGAGACAGCAAAGATCACCATGCCTGATGAATTACGTGTCCAACTGGTTGCTTACATGGCTTATATACATCGAGGTTGTTAAAAGTATTAATCACAGACAAATAGACCTTTACTTTAACAAAGTAACCCCAGATGCTTCACAGCCATTCATAGATTTTATGAGTAGGAAGAGTCTGTTTTCATTTTATACTGGAGAAGCGTAGGTTAAGTAAAGATTAAGTGACTTGTCCGCTACCAAAAGATCTAAAAACAAGGAAGTTTTTTACCTTCTTTCCTTAGAACTAACCAATCCAATGGTGTTACCTTCTCTGAGCTCCTGGGATAATCCTAGAGCCTTTGAAAGCAAAAATTTAATTTTGTCCTTGCTCTCTCAATGCTTCAGCAATATTTCCAGGGATTTTTCCAAAGCCCTACACTTCCTAAGGAATTAAGTAATAACTCCAAGATAGGATAGTTACATACATAAGGATTAGGAAAGGATGGTGAAAATCAATTTAATTAGTCTCTACCAATCCTGAAATGACAAATAGTGGGAACACATTTTCATACCTCTGTCTCCATAGGGCTTTCACTACAGGCAACAAAGATCCTTATGAGACCCAGCTCCTTGTAACAATTCTTAGATGCAGATTTGAATCCATGCTGCTTTTCTCTCATTCCAAATACGAGGTGTCCTCGTGTTCTTCTTGGGAAATATGCTTCCATCACTTCAAGAACTTGTTTTCATCGTGACTGAGTGAAAACTTGTCCCTCTGCAGCTAAAGGGTATTTTGCTGTCACTTCCTATATGGGGGACCTGCTATCTGTTATGTCAAATCCACAAGTGCACTGTGGTTTAATATTATATGCACATTTTCCTCCCTCACATTTCTATATGATAAACTACTAATGGCATTTTTTGCTTCATGCATATCATCCCCTCAAAATAGATCTACTTACAGTCAATTTGATTCTTACTCACTGTCATGGGTATCTTATATGCCCTGCTGCTCCATATCCCCTGTAATTAAATATTTCTGCTTGCTTTTTTCTGATATTTGTTTTCCTTGGTATCTTCTCATACATCTAATATCCTGCTTTCTTTAGTATTTTAACAGAGGCACTGTAGGAAGAACAGATGGAAACTGTCAGCTACAGATGATGCCAAGCAGCTTCTGAGCACATAGAGACTCCAGAAGCTCTAAAATCCCCGTGGGGTTTGGTGACACCAGGACATTCCCTGTGCCTCAGAGACGTGGGGAGGACTCATCCAAGGCAGTGTCCAGCAGCCAACTCGGAGCAAGCAGAGCTGGTGCCTGCAGTGACCACACAGGTGACAGTGGAGAGCTGCAGCCAGGCATGCACAGCACAGGGCACCAGGAAGAAGAACAATTACAGCTACAGAGCACCACAAACAGCTCTGTGTCCTTGCAGCCACATTTTCAGGCGACAGAAGTCAGGAGCCTTGGTGGTTAAAAGCAGCAGAGATGTGTGAGCACACACTGCAGGAGCACAGAGCACTGTGGGCACTGCAGAGGAAAGCAGAGCATGGAAAGGGAGATCCTTCCAGGGAGGCCTGGACATGGAGGGAGGTGGATAAACCAGGCCAGCGGACCAAGAGGGAAGGCCCAATTCAGATGCAGAGGAATGACCCGAGGCAAAGGCAAAACAGCCCTCCCAGACTTTCACTATTAGCAGTTGGGGACAACACATAATCCCTATCTGTCACACTTAAATCAACATTACTGCAGGATGGAAATGAGATCACAGCAACCACAGACCAGAGCAGCGCTGAATTAAAGGGCTCAGCTCTGCATCTCCCAGGTTTACATCCCAGCTGCTGGATGGCTGCTCTTCCTAACACTTGGCTGGCTCCTCCTAAAATTCTCGGACACTGCTGTCCTCTTTTTCCCAGCTCCTCAGACTGCAGATCTCCACCAACAGCTCCCTTGGATAGAGAGGACCAGGAGAGCAGATGTGTTGATGAATCCTGTGACTGGACTAATCACAGTCAGAGTCCCTCGGCACAGAAAAAAGAGGCTGCTCCATAGCACAGGCAGTCATGAAATAAGATCTTGTTTGTCACACTAGACCAAGGAGCTGTAGCAGGCACATTAAGCATTAATCTAAAACTCTTCCGTCATCTTCAATCATCAAACATCAGCTTTGTCAAGTGTTATCTGAACACTAATTTTAGAAGCGTGGAGTCAGCTTTGGTTTTTTTATTATTTTTTTTAATCAAAACCCCACCTTCTGCCTGTAATGTTACTGTGAATAAACAATGTTACTTTAATAGAGGTTTTTATTTACCATATGCAATTGCACATGCTTTTAAAGATAAAATAGAATTACTACAGTGTTTTAAAAGTCCATATCCAGTTTAATAAGAGACTAGTTTATTCCTCTTTAGTACTTGTAAGAGTCATTAGACATCTTTCAACTCCCACTAACTACTTTGTTTTTGGCAGACATTACTGTTTCCTCCTCCTGCTTTTTTGAATAAATCTGAAATTAACAAGTCAATAAACTGACATATTTACAGTAAAAATAACTCGGCTCCCCTGTCTTCTTCCTCCCACTTCTCCTATCTCTTAGCAGATGAAAAGGTCATCATTCACCTACAGGCTTTACACACACTCATGGGGACTTGGGCACCTTCCCTTTGCATCAGCCTCATCTCAAGCTGAAGACCTGATATTACAGTAAGCTCTTCTTGTCGTCTTAGGTTTTGATTAATTGCTTTAAATAGTTTAGAAATTGGAGCAAATGCTTCTTTTGAGGAAAAGATATCTGGGAGAGAAAACATGAGTTGCTTCAGTGAACTCCAATTGCTGTGTGAAGTACACAGTCATTAAATGCTCCAGGAGCTGCTTTAATTTAAACATGGAAAGAAAAGCATTGGAAAAGGGCAGTTTTGGTGTACCAATTAAAAAATGATGTCTTAAATCTTGAGACCTTTCTTTCCAACTCCAGCTTACATAACTGAGATGTATGGGGAAAACTAGGGCAGCAAACATCACCTCAGACATGGAGGCAGTCCCCAAACCCGGGCACTTTGCTGCTCTGCCAGGGAAGGAAGGAGGCAATCTCCAGTGGCTGAGTGATGCTGAGGAGTTCCGACAGGCTGTCTTTGGCAAAGTACCCACGCTCTTAACACTACCTCGACATGCCAAGGGCAGTTAAAAAAATCACAGTGAAAAGTAGATGTCCAAGTCCTTCAGCTCACTCCAAACTTCCACGGGAGAATCAAGGCTGGAATGGCATTGCTGCTCAAACAGGGCCAGATGCAAAATGCAACTGATGAGTGGTGTTTGGGCGTTTTGTCTTATTGCAAAGATAATTAAAGCACTTGCTTTCTGTGCTATCTGAGCAAAATTCTCAGAACTGCAGAAGCAAAACAAAGCCTTTAGTGTGTTGTGCAAAGAGGTTAAAAAGGAAACAACAGTTCTCTTTTCTGAGATGAGGAAATCCCCTCAAACCTACTGTACGTACAGAAACACGCACGACAAAAATAGAGGAAAACAGAAAAGCACGGGAACTGCAGCTCTGCCACGGTCTGAGGAGATCATTGCTGGCTAACAAGTGCTTGGTTTGTACATCTGAGACATCCCCCTGCACATATGGCACAGCTTCAGCTTTGATTCGGACAGAATAGATCTTTCTAGAAGCAGCAAATTGTCCATTAGGCCCATCAAGCCATCACAGGGTTACAATTGCCAGAGTAGAAACAGCAGAGTAGAAACAGAGAGCATTATTAAGCAATTATTTCTTTAGCTGCAATGATGAAAGACTTCAGGGCTGAAGTTCATAAAGTACATAAATTAGCGCAAAGACAATCTATAAATTTGAAGCTAGTTGGTTAAAACTAAATACAACCACATTGTTTTAACTTTCTTCTTCTAGACAGTATATTACTTGTCATTATTGGTTCTTCCTGAAAGAAGAGTCTGAAGGTCTGCGAAAATATTTCTCAAGAATTATCATAATATTAAAACACTGAACTAAACCAAAAATCCGTTACAACACACAAGGTCAAATCTCATTAACCCAAAAGCCATACACACATTTAACTCATTAGCTTGTATGAATAAGAAATTTCCTCTTTTCCCATCTCACAGCTACAGCGGCTCTGCCCGAAAAGGACATGGATAACTCACGCAGCTTTTATCACATTAGCCACGGTCTGCAGTTCCCATAATCATTAGCTTTGAAGTGTATTAAACAAACCAGAACACGACCTTAGAGCTGATATTTTAATCACACCACATCAGAACAATTCTTTATCCCAGATACTTCATTAAGGCCACCAAACGAGATGCTATTGAGAACTACCCAAGCCACAAGCAGGCAAAGAACTATTCTCACATTGCTTTATTGCTACAGACCTTCTCCAATATAACTCTTCTAGTGACTGCACTAAGGCATTTGCACCATAAATACATAATTCTTAATGGGATCAATGCATCCTTATATCCCTGTACTGCTTTAAACGCCAAGTACAGAGGGAAAACACGTAGCAAAAACTTCATCGTTATTATTGAACTATGGGATTAATTTTTTTGTCTTGAAGTAAGACAAAAGCTACAGCCTTGCATCCAGGACTATTCAATAAAGAAGTTTACAGAAAATGTGTCCTTCTGTCAATTCAGTAATTCAAGATTCAGAAAGCACTTCCTTTCCTCCTGCAGGAATCATGGTATGTTATTTCCCCCACCTCTAAGTTCTGGTAATGTTTAGTCATCCAGTTCACAAGACCATGCTGGAAAGACATAAACCCAAAACTTTTAAAGAGATTTCCAAATTTAACTACTCTGTTTTTTCATACATATGAAGTATGTATATATTCCTAAAGACACATTTATCACTAATTACAGCTGACTATACAGACATCTTTCCCTACCATCTGCCCATTATACTGTATGAGAGATATGCAAGTGTATATAAAATAGAAGAAACCAAACATTAACTTTTAAAACCATGCTTACACACAAATTTTTAACGTTATTTTGAACACACAGCTTAATTCAGATAAGGACAGCCTGAAGACTGAGTATAGGACAGATGTACCCTATATTAATCCAGCCTGTGCTTTACACAGACAGAATAATGTACTGCCCACACAGAACACAAATTGCTAGAAATTATTTTAAAAGGTATTCAGGCATGCCAAAAATGTGTCTTCACTGATGATGAGAAATCCAAAAAACAAATCTGAAATTTTGAGAAGTAAAACACTAGTTGAAAAAGCCTTTAAAGAGCGGGGAGTAGCCAGATCTTGCTGTGAAGAATTCTACCAGCACTAACCCGTTTCCACTGCTACGTTTTGTGGTACGCAAGACCATAAACTGAGCTAAGCTACACATAAATACAACATTTACATCAACAGAATAAACTTCAAGAGAGTTATCACAACAATAGTGTTCCTAGAACTATTCACCCCTGAATATGAAAGTAGACAACTGACACGTTCGTGAACAACTTTCATCTACACGTGAGCAAATTGCTGACAATGGGAGATGAGGAGACAAACTCAAAGCAAATTTAAAAAAACCAACTCAAATTGGACTAGAGGATATGAAAATACAGGACAGACAGTCTCATGAGGTCAAATTTTGGAACTCATGAGTGCATTTAACAGGAAACTTCACATTGCCGCAAGCCTTCACATTGAATTACATCTCAGGCTGCCCTGTGTAATTCTGCAGACAACCCACACCTTAAAAAAAAAACCATCAACCATTTCTGCTCTCTCCCTTCCCTCGACAATTATTCTTCATCACACTCAACCAAGCCAGAGTAATTCTAAAAAAACAATGGATGTAAAATAACAAAGTGTGAATCTGGTCCAAGCCTCATGGCTTAAAAACAACAAAAAAACCCCAAAAACTCCAACCAAGACCTGACAGAATCTGGAAAAGTATCACAAAATTGATGGAAGGGGTAGCAATCTATATTAAGTTTTAGCAGCTCTAAGAATGCAGCTTTGTAGCTTTATTTAAAACATACTAATGTCACTGAGAGGATAAAATACCATTAAACAGACATTTGGCTCAATCTATGCTACAACATTTTGGTAAACACCTCTCACCTACAGAGAAGAGCATCATTTTCCATTAGACTAAATCACCAGATAAAACCAAAAACGCGGGGAGAATTGAAGACTCTGAGCTCGAAGGTGATTAACAGCACAAAGCTCATACACATTATGCAGGTTTTAAGCAGCCCTTTAACAGAAGGATGCGCAGAGTCTCTGATATATGGGAGATCATCCATCGATCTGATTAAAACAAAACAAGGTAGGGTGGGAAGGAGAAAATTCACACGTGTAATAACGTGTAACAATCCAGGTGCCTTTTCCCCTATTTTTCCCCCACCCAGTGCCCTTGCTCGCCTCTAAGGAGGAGATGGGGATGGGTAACACACACGGACACCTGCACATCGCCCGTCTGTTCCCACGGGCATCAAACTCTTCCCACCTTGCCACCAGCACTGCAAGAAGTTACAGCCAATGCCTGACAAGTTTAATGCTTCAGCTGTTCATTCCCATGCTCACATCGGGGAATTCGTGCGCCTTAACATTAGGTAAGAGCGACTAGTATCTCAAAAAAGTCAGCGTTAACAGCGGTACATCAGAAATGCAAATCCGAATCTATAACTGAGTTGATGCTTCAATATTAATATTAAATTTTAATCACTGAGCTCTTTCTGCGACGTCATTTAAAACTTCAAACCTTAAAGCTTACTAGGAGCAGAATCACGTCGGCAAATAACGCACAAGTTTAGTTCTTTTAACGGCCAACACTCGGGGCGCACGCACGGGCTGCGGCGCGCTGAGCGAGCCGCCAGGACGGGGCTGCCACCGGCGGGAGAAGCGCCTCGCAGGCGGGCTCTGCAAGCCCAGCTGCGGGCTGGGAGCGGCCAGAACAGCCACGGGGACCCGCGGGACACCGCGGGCGGGCTCTGGGGCACGGCACCGCGGCACTTTCACCTCAGCACAACTCCGGCTGAAGCGCCGGGGCGCGGACTAAGGGCGCCTCAGCTCCGCGCGGCCGGAGAGCGAGCGCGTCCCTCCCCTGGCCGCCCGCAGGAGCCGAGCGAGCGCCGGAGGTGGTTCTGGGCTCGCCGGCCGCCCCCCGCCCGGGTATCCCACGTCGGAGAAGCAGCCCTGATCCCGAACGCCT
>VWZW01007324.1:1114945-1146761 GCA_013397115.1 Edolisoma coerulescens | reverse complement strand
GCCCCGCCGAGCGCTCCCGCCCCCGCTCCGCTCGGCATTGTGGGGCTTGTGGTCGCGGAGGGCGGACTACGAGCCCCAGGGCCCCACGCGCGGTTCCGGACAACGCCTGGTGTGTGGTAACACCGCGGATCTTCCTCCTCCTTCTCCTCCTCCTCCTCCTCCTGCTCCTCGCGGGCGCTTCCGGCGCGGCGGCGGCGGCGAAGCCCCTCGGGAGCAGCGGGGGTTCGGCGGGCCGGGGCAGGTGAGGTGCCGAGCCCTGCCCTGCCCTGCCCGGCTCTCCTCGGGCTGGACGCGGGGCCCGCCGCGCCCTCCGGGGCTGCGAGAGGGGCGGTCGAGCTGCCCCCGGCACCGCGGCCGGGCTGAGGAAGCGGCTGAGGGCGGCCTCGCCGTGCGGGGAAGGTGCGCGGGGTGTCCCTTCCCCTCCCGGCCGGGCGGTGACCTCTTTCCTCCGGCCCCGAGGCGCCGCCGAGGGCTTGTCCTTCTCCCCGCCCTTCCCGCGGCCGCGGGGCTTGGGGCCTGGCCCCGCTCCGGGGTTCCCGGCCTGGTGCCGGTTCCCTCGGCCCGGGCCGGCAGGCGCAGGCCCGGATGTGTTTTATTTTTGTGTGTATTATTTTTAGCTCGTCCTCTCGGAGCGGAGCGCTGTCAGGTGGCTGCGACGGGCAGGGAGAAAGGGCACCTCGGCTCCTTCCCCCTTCCTGCGCCAGGGGAGGTGTAGGTTGAACATTAGGGAGAAATTATTCACCGAAGGGGTGATTAGACATCGGAATGGGCTGCCCTGGGTGGTGGTGGAGTCACCGTTCCTGGAGGTGTTTCAGGAAAGGCTGGACGTGGCGTTCGGTGCCGTTGACAAGGTGGTGTTTGTTCAAAGGTTGGACTCGATGATCTTGGAAGTCTTTTCCAACCTCATTGATTCTGTGATTCCTTCTCCGCAGGGTCCCCCGGGCTGTGCCCCCCTTAGGGACTGAGCAGTCAGGGGAGGTGTGCAGGGCTCGGGTGTCCCATTAAGTTGCTCACTGAGCTGGTGAGTTGGGTTGGTTCCTTTCCTGTAGCTCGCACATACTGGGTGGCTGGAGCCTTGTGCTGTTCCTGTTATCAGAGGAGCTAATTCTCCTCTGATATTTGTTTACACGTTGGAATGTATTTTTGTACGTTTGGAGCTGTGTCATACCTGTTCATGTTTGATAAAGTAATGGCTTCACTTTCACATTCCCAAAGAGGCGAAAAAGAAAGAGAAACGGGGACATGTTGTGGTTATATATTCCAACATTCACGACCTGTTTCAGTTGTGCTGTATGACAGTTTTGGTGTTGCTGACTGGTGGAACTGGAGCACAGGCTGTAGGGTCTCATGTGAGACACAGACCGGCTGTATTAGGACAGATTAAATCACTTCCATTTTGAAGTCCAGCGAAGGAACACAGACTAATTGTAGGCCTGACTTCAGGCTAGGCTGCGTTTTTGTTTTTTAAGTTGATACGGTTCTAAAAATAGACATCTTGGATTTATCACAGGTCTGTGTCATTTCTGAATTAGTCATAGAACTGCTCTTACAGTAATCAAGTGCATAAGCAGTTCTGCTTTGTCAGAGTGAATTTCACTGCAGGTGACTGTTACACGTGTGTGGAGATGTTCGAAAACTGTATTTCTGTTCTAGTGAGAGGCATTTGAAGACACCTTCAAAACTTCAGTGCTGTTTGCTGGTGACATTCCTTTTATTAGCTGTTCAGTGAAACTATTGGGTGTAAGAATCAGTAGGATATGGAATCAGTTCAGTAGGCTGCCTTTTTTAAGTTTCTTGTTATCGTTGCTGATTTTAAAATACAGATTGTTATTTTAACGTGATCTGTATGCTAATCCCAGTGAATCCACCTATACTGTGTTCTCATCAGTTTTAAAAAGAAAGAAAGTAATTCTGTATCTGAAGCACAGAGCTTTAAAGCTTTGTATCATATAATCTAAGTTATACAACGGGAAATAGTTGCAGTTGATAATTGAAATACAGTGGCAGGTAAAGTAACATCTGACCAAAATAAAAAAGATGTTTGGGTTTGGGGTTTTTTTTAATTCTAGTGACCATTAATGAGAGAAACAGAGTTACCAAGACATGTGTGAGGTGTGTATATAGTTTAAAGAGCATATTCTGAAATTTGTTTTTTCTTCCATAAACTTTGTAAAAATAATTAGTAAATTAATAACTCTCTCCTCCTATGCACATTGGTCCTACGTTTTGATTCAAGCTCTGCCTCTGAGTTCAGATGGAATTTATGCTGTTATTTCCCTTCCCCCACTCTTTCTTCCTGGACTTTGAATGAGTTTTTCAGGTAACTCAGGGATCTCAGATCAGGTTAAAGGTAAAACCTCTTCCTGAATCCTCACTGCAAAAAGTGGAGCAGAACCTCTTGGCAGTAAGGTAGTCTTTTCTAGCAGGAATGGAGCTGTGATTTTTGCTAGAAGCCAACCATTGAAATAATAATATTTGTAATCACTGCCTTGGGCCTTGTTCCTCTGTAGTACTTCTCTAAAAAAGAATATTAATGTCTAAGCACTTACCAGATCTAAGGTAGATGGAGCCTGGAGAAGGGAATAGAGACAACATCAGTGCAGAGGTAGATCTGATGACAGGACTGAAACCCTGCCAATTGATACCAAATGTTTCTGTTGGTTTAAAACTTGAAAAGTTGAAATCATGAGAGTCTGCTCTCTTTGCTTTAAGCACTGCTTCAGAATATTGTGTTACACAAACACCTTTCTTTGATGGAAACCTTGCTCATTTTCATCCTGGCCTAGGAGCAGGTGTGGATTTGGGGAAGATCTGCCTGCTGTAGTTATGTCGTGATGGTTGTGGTGTTGTTAAGCAGCTCTGCAGTTCTCCTGCTTGATTTAAGTGCATGACCAAAAGTCTGTCAGTAAATGACACACATTAGAGAAAGCAAAGTGTCACCTTAGACACTGATAACGGTAGTTGTACATTTGGGAAGTGTACAACTTCCCAAAGTGGTGGTTTATGCCCTTTTTGGCTCACAGGAAGTTTATCTTATTGTAGGGGTTGGGTTTTTGGATTTTTTTCTGCTAAAGTTCAGTTGAATGATTTAAAATGTCATTGGGTGGCTATGGGGGAATAGGTCTGTCAAAGAACCTTTCCAAATCTATTCCTCCTCTAAAATGTACCAGTTCTCTCCGTGTTTGCTGAATGGCTGGGATCATATTTTAGTGCTGAGACTTAAAGGTTAGAATGTCAGATTTATCCTGACAGTGAAAGCACATATTCCATGTTAGTGCATCTCTTGGAATACAGCCTGACGTGTTTGATGGGTCAAGACTGAGCAGTCAGGGTTATATTAACTTCTGGTGTTATTAACTGGTATTTTAGCACAGTTTACAAATCTGGATTCTCTTTAAATTCCCTGTGTCATTCTGTATGTTTTCTCCCAGGATTCTCGTTGCTCATAGGTTTGGATCTGTGGGGTCACTGAAAAGGAGGATCAGGCTGACACTCAGTGTAATATCTGGCCGTATCCTGCTGTCTTCTCCTCATCTGCCCTCTCGGACCAATTAACAAGTTTGCCAGCAGAGTAACACCTTTTATACATCTTACAGCACTTTTTCAGGATTTTCTCAACTTACCACTCCACTGGGCTGTCCTAAAAATCACCTTCTCGTGGAATCTTATTCCACCTTCTTTGAGAATGTAAAAAAAGCCAGATGACGGATGAAACTAGGGTAAACGCGTCTCAAAGAAAAGGCTCTTTTGAGATTGGAGGAACTGAAGTTAAGCTGTTACAAGACACTGTCATGAAGTCTGGCAGCTGTGCAGAGCTGCTTTTGATCACATCCTAAAAGAAATGCTGAAAGCTCCTCCTTGCTGCACGATAACGTGCATTAAACTTTGGCTTGAGTCAGGCCATTTTGGAGGTTAGTGGATTTGCTCATAGTTGGTCTAAATAGAACAGAAACTTCAGTTTTCATGAGGATTTGATCCCTAATCAGGATTGAGACCTTCTTGAAGGATATTTGGATGTGGTTTAGTGCAGCTATGACAAACTGACTTTCAGTAACACAATGAACGCGGAGTTTTTGTGAAGATAATTATTCTTTCTATTTAACACTAGCAAAGACTGTAGTGAATAAGTTCCATCCAAAAGATGTGAAGTTGTTTCCTAACAGCGAAGATAAATAGTTTGAGAATTTTAGCAGTCAGGTACTTGCATGACACTGTGATGCTTCCTAGTGTATCTTCTGGAAAATAGGAAGATTTCTGAAATAACGAACAAGCAGTGTGATATATTGAATATATTTCTTTTCATACCTTGGCAACAAAAGCATTTGCTGTTCTTAAGTATTTCTTGTGTGCATGTATATATAAATCCACCTCTTCAGTTGCAAAATTGGTATCCTTTGTGTTAATATAAATCCAAGTGTTGTATTTTTTTTTTTTGAAGAGTGTCAGTGTCTGGAAAAGAGGTAATAGATAATGTATAATTGTTTTTATATGAGGGTTTTAACTGTACCATGGATTAGTAACAATAGCTTATGGCTCTTCAGGAGAAAATGAGTTCTTCATGGTAGCCCACAGTGTAATAGGTTTCCATCATCATAAAAAACCATCATTTCACTTAGTGTTTCCTTTTTTGTGTGTGTGTGGATACTGCTAACTCATAAAAACAAAGTAATTATATCTAATGGCAATTTTGTCCTTTTTTGCCCTTCTTCCTGTGATAAAAATCTTTTGGGCAGAGTAGAACAATGTTCAGTGACCTGATTTAACTATTTAAAAAACTGACTCTGAGAATACAGATAAAAACCTGCAGTAGGTTAATCTGGGAATGCAGGGGGTGCTTGTCAGGTGTGTGAGTGGATATTTACTGAACTTCCAGAAACGAGGAATTAAGCAGCAAAACAAAGAGATCTCCATCCAGCAGGGAATAGACATGGATAATAAATGGGACAGCTTGTACCTGCAGTAGGGAGTGAAAACTTGTTCAGACAAGTTCCCTCCCCCCATGTGAGCAGACCTTGCATGAATTTATGTAACCAAAACAAGTTCTTGGAAAAACACTCAACTTTTTGAGGAGTGATGAATATTCACTTGTATTCTTCCATGTTCTTGACAGCTGTAAAATACCAGGGGTAGGTGGTAAAGCTGTGAGACCCCTGATTTTTGCAGTTGCATCCATGTAGATGGATTTCATCCGTCCAGACCCCTTTCTAAATTCTCAGGAATCCTGTTCTGGGGCTGAAGGAATGGGCTCATCTGTGGCATGTTGGGGTTGGAACAGCAAGAGAAACCAAGTGAGGTTTTGCAATAAGCAGTCCATATCACAAGACTTGTATAAAGTTTTTTACTGTACTCGTGTTTAATTTTTATTCAAATTTTAATGTGCACAAGCTCAGATGACATGTGCACAATATTTGTAGTCATCTAAGTTCTTCTCTGTGCTGACTGTAATCAATAACAAATTTCCCTTGTGTAATTATGGCTAAACAATTATATATCTGCCCTGGACAAAAAATACCTGTTCTTCTATTTAAACAGCCTGAAGAGCTTTAGCCAGTGCAGAGCATAATGAGGAATATGGCTTGAAGAAATATCTTGGCATGTTTTTAACCTGTTCATACTCTGAGGAAGTGATACTGATTGCTGTAGCAGTTTCTGCTGTTTCTTATCATTTCACTCTCTTCACTTCTTACTAAAATGTCAATAAATTACACAGACATGCAAATGCCTGGTGTCTGGAGCTTGCTAGGAGGAAAAAGCCCTCCTCTAGGGCATTAAATACTCCAAGCGAATCTAAAAATTAAAACCCTTAATATCTTCCTTTTTATCTTTATTCCTAACTTGGACTTCAGGTCTTTAAACTCAATTATGTCACATAAAATATTCTAGAAGAATCTGATGAACAGAAAATGCAGCAGGCTGGAACAAGGGATTTTTATCAATTGTAAGGTGACCTTTTTTCTTTTCCGCATAATTTCTGGGTCTGAGCAGTGATCCCTCCATGTTGGGGATGATGAGCTGCACTGGGTGGAGAACTTCCAAAACAGAGGTTCAGTTACTGGAACAATAATTTTCCATCGAGTTAACGTAGCTGGTGACACACCCTGAGTGGAAACATGACTTCAGCTTATATAAAAGCAAAGATGTAGCGTTCAAATTCAGATGGGTGGAAAGTAGGCACTGATCTCCAGCAGAATCGCAGCTTGATGCATGTGCAAAAATAAGGAATATTTATAGGTAGTTTTAATAGTCACAATGCATCTGTATGAGGTTTGGGGTTGCAGCAGGTAGTGCTTTCCAAGCTTTTTCTGGATGGGAGTTGTCAGGAACCTTGTGCTGCTGCCTATGAGTGGTAGCAAGATTTTTGTAAATATCACATAAAATCCCTGCTTTCAGGAACATTGATTCCATAAGAACTTGAAGGAAAAAGCACTTGTGGTAGCACCTTTTCTTTAAAATATTGACTTAATAGATTTCAGTTAAGGTTTTGAAGTTACACCAAGTGGTCATTCCATGTTTACTTGACTCATGTCCTAAGAAATCCCTGGTTTTTAGGCAGTAAAACTCACGTTGATCTGTGCCTTGTCATTTTTAGAACCTGTCCCTCACCAGCATTTGTAATTGTGTGTTTGTTTTCTCTTTTCACACGCACCCTAAGGACAATATATTTTCCAAGTTCTTCAAGTATTCTTGCACAACGAGGAAAAAGAAGAAACATTTCAGTGAATGAGGAGTTTTTTGCTTCTATAGTGTTTTCCTTGAGAAGTGGCTCTTTGAATGAGGATGACAATGGAAGAGATGAAGAATGAAGCAGAGACCACTTCTATGGTTTCCATGCCTCTCTATGCTGTTATGTACCCTGTCTTTAATGAGGTGAGCTCCAGGTTACCTTGGGGTGCAATAATCCCCTTTATTTTGGGAAATGTGGCCGCAGTAACGGGTGGTTCATCTTGTGAATGAAAGCTTTGTCTTACACATCTTGTCTCTCTGCATTGTTTCACCCTTCTTGCCATGAATGCTGTTTCACCCTCATCAAAGGTTGCTGGTTGTCTTGGTCTTAAGCTTTATTTCTTACCTTTAACAGAGGATTTTCACAAAAATGCCAGGTCTGGTATTCTGGGGCAGGAAATAGCACACAGTCGAACCTGTGAACAGCTTGATGCATTTTAATGTTACTGCTAACAGTTAAAATTTAATAGGATATTTGTTTTTCTGTGAGTATCAGAGATTGTCAGGGTGTTCTCAAAATCTTCTGTCAGACTTTTGCTGCAAAATACATCCAGTGACATGTTTGATTTTTGTTTTCATTTGGGGGGGGGGAATTCTTCCCTTTGGGATTACCTTTATAGTATCTCTGAAGTGAGACCAGCAATTTGAAATTCTGTCATTTCCCCTTTCCATTCTGCTTTATAGGGCAAGGTGTGATTACTTAACTTGTTTTATTCTGGTAACAACAGAATTGCTAATAGTTAATTCTGAACTTTTATTGCAGCTAGAAAGAGTAAATCTGTCTGCAGCTCAGACACTGAGAGCGGCTTTTATTAAGGTGAGAAGTAACTTGCACTGAAAAATGGTTGTTTCAAAAGTAAGCTGTGTATGATGAAGCTAAAAGGTCAGCTCTCTTGTTTCCTTGTCTTTTTGTCTAAGACTTCATCCTAGATCCAGTAGTCTAAAAATAAAGTGGACAATTGCATGAACTGGAAGTTTGAGATGTCTGCAGCTATCCTGAGTAGAAATCTTAATGAGCAATTTTAAACAGACTCTTCTCTTGTCCGTGTAGAACAAAAGCAAAATGAGGGAGCAGTCAGTGAATAAATAATAAATTTAGTTTAAAAATGACAAGATTTGTAGCATAGGTGCTCATGAGCAATAGGCACATAGCAGCCTTTGCAGGTTGTTTACAAAGTGAGTGGTAATGGGATTTTTTGTGGATCAAGTTCAGTGTTTGTGTAGAAATCCAGCAGTAAATGGAAAAAAAGATTCTTCTAACTTTTCCATTGTATTCCTAAAGAGTGAAAATACAGATATTCCTTTGTGCTGCTTTATTGAAGTGGTGATCTTTTGAAACATTGAAACAAAATAATTGCAGGCATGACATATCTGAGCTGTGCAATTCTGTGATACTTCCCTGCCCCTGCAGTTAAGTCTAAGGGTACCTTGAGGTCTTAACTCCCAAACAGAGCTCCTACAAGTGTGGGTTGGTTTTGTGTGTTGTCACAACTGATGGTAAGGAGCTAATCTGGATGCTAATAATGTTAAACTGAGATGTTGGTAAAAATAGCAGTGCCAGCTAGAAAACCCACCCAGGCTCATTTTTATTCCACCCAGAGCAGTTTTATGGTAGCAGCACAGGTAGTGTGAACAGCTCCAGTGTTAGTCCAGCTCTTCACTTCGATATGTCATCAATCAAAAGCTGGGTTTTTTCTGAAAGAGCAATTCCCAGCTGATGTCTGAGCATATGATGTGATTCATGAGAGGCACATTTGTAATATGTCATGGGGAAGGTGGGGGAGCAGCACCTGTGTTGGAGTGAATTAAATTCCAGGGAATACAATATCTTTGTCTCAAAGCTTAGTGTTTATGAAAATATAACAGGATAGAGACATTTATTAAAGCCTTTCTTACTCAAATTAAAATGAGTGCAGGGGCTTATTGAAAAAGTTATTTATACAAAATCAGTGATGTAGTCCAAGAAAAATGAATTTTATAGTGGAAAAATGGTTTTTAATGTAATCTACTGGTCTAAAGCCATTAGACTTTCAAAGTTTCTAGCAAACTAGCAGTGTCTGAAGCAACTTAACATGAAAATCTGCCTTTGTGCTTGCAATGTCCAGGCCTTGCATATTTAAGAATATAAATTTTCTCTGCTATACAGGCTGAAAAAGAAAATCCAGGTCTTACACAAGACATCATCATGAAGATTCTGGAGAAAAAAAGTGTGGATGTGAATTTCACAGAGTCTCTTCTGCGTATGGCAGCTGATGATGTAGAAGGTAATAAATCCTATGTTGAATAACTGTATTTATAATTACACTGTTAACTAGGAACATGCAATTCTCTATTTCTTTTTTTTTCAGAAGAGATTATTTGTTTCTTAATAGAAATTTTTCAGCATGGTAGAAGAATATTTGTATTTTTTGAATGAATACCAATACTGGAGAAATTAAATCTCCCTGAAAACCATACTTGACTAATAAGAGAAAGAAAGAAGGAAAATGAATGTTCAGAACTATGTTTTTATGGGTGCATAGTTCACCTTTTGCAATGCTAACAACCAGGAAGAGGCAAATATGGAGTATAACATCCTCTTTTTTTTCCCTGCTTCAAATTAAAAGCAGTAGTTATGCTGTCAGAGAAGGAGAATATACTGTAGGCTTTCAGTTATTTTAATACTGAATTTGATGACTTTAATGTCTCAAATAAAGGAAGATGGGCTCTTTTTCCACCATGCAGTAATAAAGGTGATTGTTGCACTGTCCTGATTCACACAGGGTTTATTCACTGCAGCTCTCTGCTCATGGCTGTTTCTCTGCTGGTCCCCTTCAAATCCACCACAACAATCCTGGTGCATTTTGTGTCGTGTTTTTAGCTGTCACTACAGACTTGAGGACAAACTAATGGGGGTTTTGAATATGTTCTTTTTGCCAGAGTATATGATTGAAAGACCTGAACCTGAATTCCAAGATCTTAATGAAAAGGCACGAGCACTTAAACAGATTCTTAGTAAGATTCCTGATGAGATCAATGACAGAGTGAGGTTTCTTCAGACAATCAAGTAAGTACAATATGATGGATTCTTCTGCAGATGGAGAGGTCAAGCTTCTTGTATTTAGGCCTGAATGTTGAAATGCTGTAGGAGATGTAGCAGCATTGTTGCCATTGGAAGAGAGCCTGATCCCACTCAGAAATTATTGAGTATTTTACATGAATTCACTAGAAATTACCTGAATTACTTGTTACTTGACCAAATGTGCTGATTCCTAGGCTGAATTCCCAGAACACTGCTCTGACTCTGCATTTTTTGTGCACCATGTCTGACACTTTGTAGAGACTGTTTTAAGAAGTATTTGACTGCTAGAAAGGGATTAAATTCCAGCATTTCATGGGATCTCCTAAGGATATTAAAATTCTCTTTTTTCTTGCCCAACAGGGACATCGCAAGTGCAATAAAGGAGCTCCTGGACACAGTAAATAATGTCTTCAAGAAATACCAGTACCAGAACCGGCGGGTACGTGCACCAACTCCTCATCCAGTATTCCTAACAGCAAAAGGGGAGGCATCCTTTGGATCAAAGGATGAATAGGAAGGCTTAGCTGGTCAATGACACCATGCTTTAACAACAAAATTGTTGTATGATAGGTCTCAGGAGTTTATAGAAAGAAAACAATTTCTTTTTGTTTCTTCTAAAGCAAAAAAAATCAAAATTTTTATTCCCGATGTAACATTAATCAATTTTCTGATCAGTTTAACCTCAAGGTTCTCACTGTACCCAACAGTATGTGAACTAAGACTCTGCTCCTGGTGTTTTTGTTTTCTTAGGCACTTGAGCACCAAAAGAAAGAGTTTGTAAAATACTCCAAAAGTTTCAGTGATACTCTGAAAACCTATTTTAAAGATGGAAAGTAAGTATACTTTTGTCGTGTTGCTTTTGTGCTGTTGTTTTGACAGTTTACATACTGAAAGGCTTTGTTGACTAACAGGAAAATAGGACAAGCTTTGGGGTGTAAGCTGCCTTTTTTAGGACTTGCCTAATTATTTCCTTACCTATGTCCTCTCATTACCATGGCTGCTTTAAAATGCTGTTTCTTTTGTAATGCCTTTGAATCAAGGGAAATTTGTGAAATACACCACCCTATAACACCCATGTGTGGTGTTAGTTTTGAATTTGAATATGAGAAGTTAAATTTCCTGGTCCTGTGTGGTTTTTCTCAGTGTATATACAAGGACAATGAAATTATGGATTTTTTTATTGAGAAAAGTAATTTACCTGTTTGAAGTATCATTTGCAAACAGGAAACATCTGTGCAGTGTTCTCTTTGATTTACATTTTTATTGGCCTTTCTTTATAGACCCTCTCAGTGCTCTGCAGTATCTTGCAATGATTCAGCTGAATCTTTCTCTAGTTGAACATTTTACCCTTCAAACTGAGGCTCTTTCCAGGTCTTCACCTCGGGTTTTGAAGTGACTATTCCTGTATAATTCACTGTGGGGATTCTTTTGGAAGATGAGTGTATCCCCCTCAGATTCTGACAGTGCCAAAGTGTTCTGTTGGAAAGATGAGAAGCAACTTTCACGTCAGCTCTTGTTGAGCTTGGCAAAGACTGAGAGCACCCAGGAGACGGTGTATTACTAAAGGAGAGAGAAGTCCTGAGACCAGCTGGGAATGTGATCCTGCTCCCATCAAAGCATTCTTGTTTTTCTCTCCTCTTATTGGAATTGGGGTTAAATTTGGTGATGATACCAAAATGAGAAGTTTAGGCCTTGGTAGCTTTGATTCCTGGACAGAAGTACTGTGTGTTGTGGGCTTGAGCTCCAAGTGTGTTAGTTATTTGCAGCAGTGTGAGAAATTCCACAAGGCTTGTATTTCCTTTCCTTGGGAAATCAGGAGGAATTTCAGTCTATCTGAGCTGCACATTGGGTGATCCCTGCTCCCCCCAGAAAGTAACAGCACTAAGCACAAGTCATGCTCAGACGTCATTGCTGAGCTGAAAATTTCCGTGACCCCACACCTTTCTTTGCAAAAAGGTAACTAAAACAGTGTGCTGCTGTCACATGTGCACGTTTAGTATTCCTTGAGGAAGGAGTTGCCAATTCTGAAATTCCTAGGGGTGAAGAGCTCAGCTTTGGAAAGGTGTTTAACAATCACAAAGTCAGAAAATGGCTGTGACCTTAAAGATCATCTGCTTCCAAGCCCCAGTCATCTGCTCCACGTTTTTCCCTTCCTTATCTGAATCCCAGAACGAAAGGATTGAGATGTCAGTGACGATTGAGAGCCAAATTCTATAAATTCCTGCCAAATCAGCAGAGCCTTTCTGGGATTAGCTATGCAAATGAGGCTGGCTGGCTGCCAGCAGGGAGCTCCAGGTAGGTCAGCACAGGGTGGAACATCCCTGTGCTTCCAGTTTTCAAAGCCTAGGTGCCAATAATGCTGGGTTGCTGCAATGCCATGTTTCTAGAAGTGTCTGAAGCAATATTTTTCTCTTTCCACAGGGCAATAAATGTGTTCATAAGTGCCAACCGACTAATTCATCAAACCAACTTGATACTCCAGACCTTCAAAACTGTGGCCTGAAAACTGTATATGTTGAGAGTTGTACTTTTCAATGGTGGATAGGGTACCTTTATATGTAAATTTTAAAAGTTTTGACTGTATAAATTATCAGCCCCTCTCGAGGGGCCTAATGCAGGATTTTGAATGGGATTATTGCCATCTTACACCATATTTTTGTAAAACATTGTAGCTTAATCATAATCTCACAAGAAAGATTTTGCATCACTTTTTGCTATTATCATTCTTTTCAGAATTATAAGCCAAAAGAATTTACGCCTTAATGTGTCATTATGTAACATTCCTTATAAGAATTGTAAATATTTGGTGTTCTGTTTCTGACATTTTAACTTGAAAGCGGAAAACTGCAAGATTATGTATTTAACAATATTGGTGGCAAATATTCAATAAATAGTTTACATCTGTTAGACTGTCTTTTTGTATGTGAACAAAAGTGCATAACTCATCTTTCTAGAACTGCAGAACATTCATTCAGTAGAAAAAAAATTCAAATTATTTGGGTGCTTAAAGCTACCGGGAGTTCAAATCAGTGTAAAATGAGGGGTTTTCCTTAAAACTGAGATTTTTGGCTGTTACCTAGGCCAGAATATCAGAATAATTATATTAAAATGTCTTTGAGAAAGTAATAAACCCGGAAGTGAGATGTGCTTTTGTTTTTGATAGAAATTAGATCTCACTTCTTTCTTAGTCTTCTGTTGGTGGCGAGTTAACAGGTTTTTTACTCCTAGGCTATTCCAAGGTTTGGAGCACAGGATTATTTGAAATGTATGCAGCAAAGGTTGAATTGAAACTCTTCAGATAAGTGGGTTTGAATTTGTCCCCTTTGGGAGGGAGGAGGATTGGAGCTAGAACTCTCCCAGGTAGCACTAGTGATATCTATACTATGCATGCCATAAGGCAACTTTGTTTTTTCAGGGAATTGAAATCATGTGAGACCTCGATTGACAAACCTTGGCTGTGTAGGTGGTTAAGAGCTGCTGCTGGACAGGTGGAAATTTTCTCTTTGTGATTTCCTGGTGATGTTTCACAAGTTCTGACGAATCTCTCGCATGCCCCTTGGAAGTGCACCTCGAGCTGATTTGGAAATAGAATAAACCTCTGGAAGTTTGAAAAAATCTGTGGCCATCACTAGGAAGTTTAGGGAAGAATGTGAAGCAGCTTCTAAAGCTGCACAAGCTGTTGCAGGAGGAGCACTCCAGGCTGAAAAGAGCACAATTGCTACAGAACTATTCCTTGTTTGGCTCGAAAGGTGAAGACAAGGTACCTCCAGATTGTCTGGCACAGTGGCCTGGTGCTGTACTGCTCATCTGGGGCAAGTGCCTTATCCCAGGTACAACAGCTGGGTCCTTGCTGAAAGGATCAAAGGGGGGAAATGCAAACTGCAGCCTCCCAAATAGCACTGGATGTTCTGCTGTCTCTGTGCGTGGAATTGTTTCCTCGATGAGAGCACTGACTGTAGTGAAATAGAACAATGTGAAGGAGAGTATTGTGTAAAAATGAGTTCTTTGGGAATGTATGTTGTGCAATTTTTGGTTACACATAGAGCTCTAAGCAGGATGTGGTCCTTGAAGCTTCTGTTGAGCCTGTTCTCTGTTCTGACAGTGGTGTCTTGTGTCCTTAGCAAACTGAGCTTAGCAACGTGGCAAAGGGATGCAGAATCCATTGAGAGTTAAGACTTTCTGGTATTTCTTCAAGCTTGGCCTGCTGAACTGTCATTTCTTGGCAAGTGGTAGAAGAGCAGCAATGCTAGAGCTGACTGAATTAGGGTAATATTTAATTTGCATCTTTGCATTCTGTAAGTGAAAGGGTTGAGCAGTGTTCCTTGTGGATGATGCTCACTTAAGGCATAGCTCCAAAGGGCTTCGTGAAGATCAAGTAGTCAGGGAGAAGGAAGGGAAAGGCACCTGGAGTTTGTGATACTTCATCTGTCTTGAAAAGAGTGTTTGGTACTGGGGAGGCTGCAGCAGTGGCTGTAGGGAGGGAGACACAAAAGATTGGGTTATATTTTATGAATTGGACCTAATTCCCATAATATTCTGAGATTTCTCTATTTTCTTGGATTGAGCAGGACAGTAATTAGTGCTGGCAATCATTAGTTGAATGAGACTACGTTTATGTCTAGGGGTGGTAAAAAATAAATGTGAAAAAACCATTTATGACTTGTGGCCCAAACAAGCTGCTGTGTTATGTCCTGCCATTGATTCCTTGTCAAATCAGAGGTTATTTCATCAAGAAATGAACTGTTCCTGTTCATCAGTTCTTCCCAAAACCTTTATTGGGTAAAAGGTACCAAATACAGGGCTAAGCTTCAGGTTGTCTGGCCAATGTGTTTTGTTTTGTTTATAACCTCATTGTGATTTCTAAATGTTACCCTTAAAAGTAATGGAAAATTATTCATTGTAATCAATGTCTGGTAATGGGAAAACTTGAAAACTGGTGTCTTCAGGTCACATTCTTCTGTTGTGTGCAGTGAATCCATATCTAGTGGTCTTACAAACCTTTCTTTTCCACTGAATATGAGCTGGGACATATGTCTGTCAAATTTTATTGTGGTTTTGCACTTTATTATTCGAGTTACCTGAGTAGCTAAAGATAAGTTTCTCTTAAGGATTTCTGATACAGCAGTTAGTGTTGCAAAAATGCTCTTAGACAATTTCTGCTGTGAATGTGGGTTATAACTGCTCTGATAATGTTAACATACAGAAAACCAATCTAATAAACAAAATAAAACTTTGTATATTTGTTAATGAAGCAAAGAACCGTCTTAATCACTTGTTTTGATTTTCCTCAGCCTGTAAAGAACTGAAGAAAAGCTTAGACTGGCTTGTTTCTGGCTGGAAGCTTTAATACTGATCCACAGATTTGTGTACAAGTCTGTGAGATGTGCCAGGTGCCCAGCTCAGAGCAAGGTTTAACTTGAGCTGACATGAAGTGGTGAGTATGAAATCTCCCAGTGTCCTGCTGTCAGAACTTCCATGTATCCAGCCAGCAGGAGCAGATAGTGTCAGTCTTGATTAAATGTTATCTTTTCATATGATCTTATCTAGATTACCACCCAAGTGCTCAGTGCTCCTTCTTAATGTGCTTTTCACATCTTGCCCTGTGTGTCCAGGGAAGCCTTGTTTGTTCTGCAGGTGTTATCTCTTCATTTTACAGAGGCTCTGCTTCCCTCCGTTGGGTGGGGAAGGACAAGAAGGTTGTCAAGACAAACTTGCCACAAATCTAAGCTTTAGATTGCTACCTTTATTTGATTTCCCCTTCAGCCAGGAATAACGTGTGCAATAGCAATAACTGGATTGGGCACAGCAGTGATTATCCCTTGCCTTCGGAGGAGGCCCTGGCAGTTGTGCCTGAGAATCTTGCTTTGCCCTGCTCAGCCTGGCTCATCTTCCCCCGGGACTCCCCTTCTGGGGAAGGTGCTGCAGGCAGTTTGTGCTGGGAGGTGTGGGAACTCCCTGAGCTTTGCATAATCGTCCTGGCCATTGCTGCTCTCTGTCATTTTTCACTCCCCTCCTTTGGTTTTCCTCATACACATCTGGGCAGATGGTGCTTTTGAAAGAGAATAGTAGGGAATGTCGTTCAGGAACAGAGCCACTGCCTAGCAGCAGCCTTAAAAAACAGGACTGAAAAGATGCTCCTGGGTCATTTGGCTTCTCTTACAGAAGTTTAAAAGTGCTGTAGAATGTTGGCCCTAAATCTGTCTGGTTCTATTTTAAAGCCAGCTTCTTTGTCCTCATTCCTCTTTTTAGATGTCATTTTAGAACAGTCTGAAAGAATAAAAAAACCCTTCAAATACTGAAGTTTAATATGCTGCATAAATTTAATTTATGATGAAGAATTCACTAACCTTGGCCACAACCAACTGTTCTTTTCTCCTCTTCTTCACTTAGTCCTGGGATGAATTTTGTACCACTGTGGGCTTGACTTTTTACAGAAGCACAATCCCAAGGGTTTGGACCTCTAAACAGAACAAGGGGTTGGGCAATGCTAAATTTGCTCCTTTGAGGCTGAGACAAAACGATTTGTCCTCATGCTGTAACACAAGCTTGAATTTTGCCAAAACCTCATTGGTGCTGGTGTCTCCAAGGTGGAGGAAAAGGGTTTGGCTCACCTGTGGAGGGGATGTCCCTCGGCTTCTCTGTCCCTCTCCTGCCCCACAGCCTGGCTGTGATGCTGACCTTGATGTCTGAGACAATGCAGAGTTCTTCTCCCTAGCTTTGCTTGCTGGATTGCCTGAGCATTTTCTCCATTTTCTTTCTTATTTCGCACCTTGTTCCCCTTCCCCCACCCAGGCCTGGCTGCTGTGACAGCTCGGGAAGCTGCAGGGGCTGAGGCAGCACGTTGTGACAGCAGGGACTCCTGCAGTGCAGGGACAACACCAGGACTGGCTCCTTGGGGATCACCTGGGATCTGTTCCCCAGTTTAACATTTAGCATGGCATCCTCACAGCTGTTTTTGCCAGATCTGGGCAAGTCCATGGCTTTAATGTTCATGTGAGGGTCAGGAGTGGAGCTCAGCTTGAGGTGCAAGGCTGTGAGCTTGGGCTGCAATGCCACACCTGGGCACTATCAGAGTCTGTGATTTTATGATAAAGGTTTTATCTCTTCTCTCTCTCTGCCACCTTGCAGTGCTGCTTATCACCCTGGAAAGATCAGAAAGGCATCCCCTGGCAGCACATGCAGCCAGAATCTGCAGTTCAGGAATCGCCCATCCCAGAGAACGTTGTGGTGCTGGGTAAAGATCACTTTGCTCAGACAACTTCAGTGAAAGGTTTGGTCACACTTTGCTGTTGCTGTTCCTTTGGAATTTTTTCCTGCTATTAAAGATTTATAAACCCTGAGGATACCCTTGTTAAGCAGTAACCAGAGGTGGCCGTGGGGGAAGCTGAGTTGTTTTTGTGGGGACTGTCAGTGATACTTAAAGCACCGAGAGGAAGGGATGTTGAATTCTTCCAGGAACCAAGAGGAAGAGAAGTTGAATTCTTCTCACTCTAGAGACAGACGCATTCTGCTTACTGTATTCAAGAAGGAAAAGTGGGTTTTTTGTGCTGTAATTCCATTATTGGTGACAAAGTAAGCAAAATAGATTTTCAATTCCTGATTTCTAATGCATGCTCAGATCTGCTGTATAAACACTTGTGAATTTGCATTTGGTATCACAGTCAAAGGAGTCATTCCACCTGATGGATAGAATAATTTCAGAGAGTATTTTGTACTATTTCACTAAGCTAAAAAGTATAAAACCCTATGTCTAAATTAGACGTGTCTTTGACATTTTATTATTTCATAATTGTGACTACTAGACTTTTCATAGTAGGTAATTGCTTTTTTCCCTGAAGCTGCCTTACTCTCCAAGGATAAATGATGGGTGAAATAGATGCCTGAGCTCCTGAAGTTTTAAAGTAAAGAGAATAAAGTATGAGCTAAAAGTATAATTCACTTAGTCTCCATCCTTGCTGCTGGGTATCTAATCTCCAGGAGAGCCACAGTGAAAAATGCTGTGAAAAAAATTAAAAGGAGACTGAGCTACAACATTTAAGAAAATGCAGATGCTTTCATGGTGAGTGAATTTCCTAATTAAAATGTTAATTGGAAGGATTTTGCCTTGCTTGTTGAGGAAAGTGTGGTAACCATTTTTCCCCTGCTGTTCGCACAGCCGTGTGGTGTCAATAATTCCGTGTGGTTCTCTACAGCTGCCTAATGAGTGACAAACAGAATTTTCTTAAGTGGTTTGGAATGGGAGAGCAGAAATTCCTTTCAAGGTTGTAATGCAGCGAGGATAATAAATATTGCCCCTGAAAGTTAAGAAGAAAACCTCACGGAATCACCGAGGTGATTAGGTTGGAAAAGAACTCCAAGTCTGAGTCCAAGCTGTGCCCAATCTCCACTTTGTCACCCAGCCCAGGGCACTGAGTGCCACATCCAGGCGTTCCTTGGACACCCCCAGGGATGGGGACTCCCCCAGCCCTCTGGATCTAGACAACATCTGCAGCAGCCATAGCTAAGTAAAGTTCCCCTGTGATCCTTTAGCCCAGCCCCAGTATTTAGGGAGCCTGGGTAGAGACCTGTCAGGCTCAAATTTGATGTACTCCAAACCCCCACAAAGAGCCGTGGTTGCTGCAGGTGACGGGAGAAAAAATCCCACCTCTTTCTGTTCAGTAAGAACTACAAAGTGTAAGGGGCAAAGAAAATGTAATTAGAGCTGGGTTTTACCTGCATTTTTTACATGACTTTAAATGTAAAACCCAAATCAAACGTTTAACAGTAAGGCCTTGTGCAAGTCAGTATTTTTATCTGAATGACAACTGGGCTGTTCTTTTCAAAACCAAATGTCTGCATTACCAAGACATAAAAGCCAAGTATGGGTTTTTTTTTTTCCCTTCCAGCATAAGGAGAGACTTTTTTATCATGAAATACGAGCAATACCAACTGCTGACGGTGCCAAAATAAGTGAAGTTCAACCTGTTGACCTCTTGCTATCTGGAGCTTTTTCTCATGAACATGCAATAATGGTTCTGTAATTCCCTGCCAGTAGAAGGAAGCAACTTGCATTAGCAGAGTAATGCATGAGGAAAATAGAGCTGAGGTGTGAAAGCACCTGTTGTACTCGTGCCTGTCAGACAGGAAATAACCAGCAAGGCTGACACGCTGCAATAATTAAGGATCAAAGCTACCCCTTGGCCAATTCTCATTTCCTGAGGTGTCAGGTGTGATGTGTAACCTTGTCCCAGGGTTTCCTCTGCAAGGACGTGGAGCCCAGGGGGACATTCCTGGTGTCCTTGTGCTGTCTCTAGAGAGGGAGGAAAGCAAAAGCCCCCAGTGTGAGCTGGTGTTGCTTTGTTCACCCTGTTCTTGGACCAAAACAAGCAGCATCCACATCCTCCTCCACATTATGTGGGCTGCAATTCTAAGTGGTAGAGAAGGATCAGGTGCAGAAAACCCTCCTGACAGTTTATTTAATGAATTTGGTACAACATCATCCTTTATTTCTACAGGCTGCAAATGTGCCCCTCAGTAGAGCTCTGGGGGCACAGGGTTAGGGGCAGGTGGGCTGGAGAGTGCCCTGTGTCCCTCTCTGCCCTCAGCCTCAGCTCAGGGAAGAACTCCCAGCCCAGGCTTTGTGTTTCCAAACCCTTCTGCTGCAGCCTTTGAGGCTGCTGAGGATGGATGGGGCTGGACTGCACAGGAACACCTCCTCACACATTTATTTCCACGGCAGCAGCCACTGGGCTGAGTTCTGTGCTCAGGCTGCGAGCTCCAATTTCAGCTCTTCCCCAAGCTATCAGTCACTGTCCTTCGAGCCCAGCTTCAGGAACAAGTGGAAAAGTTCATCATCAAAAATGCCTAAAGTAAATGGATTTTGCTAGGAACGGTTCAGCTGCAAACTGCTGTTGCTTCTGTTCATCTCTAGATTGTCTGTCTCTCCGAATTGAGGACCTGGAACTAAATTTTACCAGCTGGCAGCTTTGTGGGTTTTCTGACTTCTTAAAAGCCAATTCAAAACCTGTACCTTCTGCTGCTTGTGTGCCTTGCAGGCAAGACTTGTTCCTTCTCTCTTTCCAAAATCTGTTGGGAGGAGAATTATGTTGTAGAAATTAATGAAAAACATGGACTTAACATTTTGTTTCTTGACCTCTGAAAACTCTCCCAAGTGGTGAGTGTTAGTCTTGTGGGTTTGGTTTTTTTTTTTTTTCTGGTGGGGGGCCAGGGGATAATGATTACAAATTAGTTAAACCTTTAAGTAATGTCTAAAGATGTTCCCATCTGAATTCATAAGTGTGGGGTCACTCACCACAGAGGCAGCTGGATAAGAATTTTGGTTTAATATATATTATATGTTATGTATTATATATTACATTTATTATATATTATATATTATATCTCTTTCTTATTGTTGGGATGGTATTGCTGCCCTTCTCACTGCAAGACTGTCCCTGCTTTGCTGAAATCTCCTCTTCCTGTGGAGCAAAAGAGTTGTAAATGCTGTGGCATCTCTCAGATTTTTGTAGCTTGAATTAGCAGCAGAAAGCAAAGAGATCGTTTGGAATGAATTTCATCCCTGAGCTATTAGAGCTGGAAAAGCCAACACTCAATCTACATCTCTCACACATAATACACCTACAAGTCTCCATCTTCCAGTCTCCATGGTAAAAAGCTGATTTTCTGATTTATCTCAGTGAAATAACTTAAAACTGGACAAAAGAACTCACACGGTGGGGAATGGAGCCTGAGAACTAGAAGGGCAGGGTTTGAAATGATGTCATTAAGTACTAAAATAAGGTTTGAAATTTTCCTTAAACCAAGAGTGGCCCTGGAACATCATTCCTGAGAGCTGCTGCTGCTCGTAGTGAGAGATTTCCAGACGGGGCAGGGTTGGAGGCTGCTCCTGGAGGAGAGTGTGGGTGTGCAGGGAAATCTGCACTGCCTTGGGTGGGACTGGAACTGCTGCTCTCACTTGTCCACGGCAATTCCTTCCTGGGAAGGAGCTCAGCTGAGCATTGCCATGCCTGCAGTGCCTCAGGCTGTGTCTCTGTTTTGCCAGCACTGCAAAAAGTGTATCCACTCCTTCCCAATGTGCAGAACATCCCTCAACTGGCAGCTCTGTGTTGGAAAGAAAAATCAAATAATTTTGTAATTTGCAGTCTCGGAGAGGATTCAGTTTCCTTTTCTCATGGATCACCTTATTGTGACAAGTCCACCCTCTGTGCTCCAGTGTTCATCAGTGGGGCACTTTAGAGATAAACACCCAACCCTTTAATGTCTGTTAACCCCTCACTGGCAGAGGACAAGGAGGGGCCTTGTCCCAAACAGGAGCAGTGGTTCCAGCCACCCCAAACTTCACCTGACCTCCATCAGCTGGATGCTGCTGTGCATCCAAAAACCTGCTGGATTTCCTGTGCCTCAACCTCCCTGTTCCTTATTTAAAGACTGCACTCAACAGGGCCCTGATTTCAGCTACATTGCTGCAATAATAATAATAATAATAATAATAATAATAATAATAATAATAATAATAATAATAATGACATTTCCCAAGCACAAAGGAAAGCTTTGCAGGCAGGGAATGTCACATTTTAGAGAGCTGCAGTCTTTGGAATGAGAAACATTTAATGTGAGCAAAGGCAAATCACTTCCAGTGTGGGAACACGCCAAAATTAGATGGGATCCTTTAAATACTTCGGAATTGAGAGAAAATAAATAAGTCAGTATCTTTTTAGCTAAAGAGCTGAGATAATTTTCTGCATGGATTATATTGCAGGGAGAAAATGAGAGAAGCCAATACTGGTGGAAAATAGTCATAATTTGTAGAAAATGGTTGTGTGGAAGGTGCAAAGATGAACTGTTTCACTCATCTGTCTGCTGAATTTTCTTCCTGGAAAATATTCAGGTACCTTAAACTGCTCCTTCCTCCCCTGGACCAGAGCAGTGGCATCAGTACCTGGCCACAAATCCTCCTCCCAGGCAATGCTGGCTCAGATGCTGCTTTATTCCAGCTGCTCTGTGATATTTTATCTTCCTTTTGCTAGGGAGATGAATGGAAACCCAAACAGGGGTCTTACCCACCCTCTCTAAATGGTTAAATAAGTTTTATTTACTTCATAGATAGAATTTCTGAGCTTTGTGGGTTTTTTCTAAAGATCAGGTGTTGGAATAACATTCTTCAGCATCTTTTTTATTTTAAGGCTACATTGGAAGCTGTAATCTTTCTGAAAAATTATTCCTAGGAGGAATAATTTCAAATTTATTCCCAAAACACAGGATTATTTATTGTATTGTAATACTGAAAGTTTTCATTTCAGAGGGGGGCAGAGATATGAAACAGATTAGGGGTTGAAAGAGCTTGGAGTTCCAAACAAAGAGTTTTGCCCAAAATCACTGGAATAATTTAAGTAGAAACCAGGTTTCTTTTGTCCAAACTATTGAATTCTGTCACTTCTTTATGGACCAAGCTTCCCCTGTAAGGGGAAAAAGTCTGTTTGATTTCAGTGACTGTCGGGACAGAATGTCACAGGAAAATCATGCAAAAGTAATAGAAATTGTAGTATCACACTTAATAAAAATAATAATTTAAAAAAGAATCCCTTGATGTGTGGTGGTGGTGGGGGGGAACACACTGACCTCTGACTTCCAGCTGTGGCCTGGCCAAATATTCCAGCTCTTCCTAATCCCTCCCTGAGAGCAGGACAGATGGGCTCTGTTAGAACAATACAGCTTTTGCTTCCCAGGCTGTTGGCAGGAGGTGGCAGCAATTCTGCTGGACAAATGAATTTGAAAATTACATTTTGTAATTGAGATGAGTTGACCAAAGAAGCGTGGAATGGACAAGGGGGAGAGTAAGAGGAAGAGGGTGGTGACAGAGGGGATAAAAGAAAATATTGTTAGGTTAAGCACTGCTGAAGGTTAGATTGGAGAAATTTGGGGTTAAATAGAGAATCAGAGAATCCCAGGATGGTTTGGGTTGGGAGGGACCTTAAATCTCATCCAGTTCCCCCCTGCCATGGGCAGGGACACCTTCCACTGTCCCAGGTTGCTCCAAGCCCTGTCCACCCTGGCCTTGGACACTTCCAGGGATGGGGAATCCACAACCTCTCTGGGCACCCTGTTGCAGGACGTGCTTGCAGAGTGCCAGGTTGGTTGGGTTTGCCTAAGCAGGGCTCAAATGCTGTTTATTGAACATAAAAACTGAAACTGTTTGCACATCTTGGGAAATCACTGCCCTAACATGTGATAATTAACAATCATTATCTCTTTCTTTTCACTACAGACACTCCTCAGTAACTCTTCTAAGCAGCCTGACCACGGTGCACCTCAAGATGAGACTTTGAGAGTCCCATGCTGGAAAAGTGGCTGATTTCTTTCCACACCTGGCTGGGCACACAGAGAACATCTCAGGGATGGACTGATCCAAGAACGATTGTGGTCACCGGTGGGAGAGAAAGCATCCCGTGATTATTCTTCTGAAACAGGGCAGATCAAGCACCCTCAGCAAAGTTAGGCAAGTATTTTATGGCTCTAAGGGACAGTGGCAGGATGAGTTGGAAAAGTGGATGTGTGGTTCAGGCTCCCTCTGCTCAACAGGATTGTCGTGACTGGAATCGGAACCAGAGAAGTGCTGCTAAGGAGATCAAGGGCATTGATTAATCTTTTTGCAATGAGAGATTAAGTCTTTGGCTCGTTCAAAATCTATTCAAGGTCAGAAGAGAGATTATGAATCTCTCCTTCAATATTTGGGAGAGATAAAAGGCCAGTTGCTCTGGCCAGGAGCTGATGGGATTGCTGGATGGAGCTGCGGTGGGTGGGTGATGCCCACAGCCGTGTTAGCTCCTGACACAGGGAGATCCTCCTTTTCCAGGCAGAACTCTGTGTTCTGCTGGACACCTGACAGGGAAAAAGAGCCCAAATGGCCTTAAGGTGGAATGTGAGTCCTTGGGAAAGATCGTGTAACTAAGTCAGGACAGGAAATGAGATCAAGTCTATAAATACCTGGGGCTTATCTATACCTAAGGGAAGAGGTTTAAGGGCTGCTGAGCCCCTGCAAACGTTTTCACTGCACCCACCACGTGCCTTGGCTGGCCACTGGTTGGGACCAGGAATCTGCTTCTTCCCTTCCTTGACTGCTCTAATTGATTGTTTATTTATTTTAGGTATTGGTGTGTGTGGCAGGGGGGTGTCTGGGCTTTTCTCTCTTTCTGAGTGACAGATTTGGCTGCTGGGGGCCAAGTGGAGAAAATGCTGAAGCACCTGGGTAAAATAAACTCACTTCGTGTGTGTCCATGGTGCTGTAAGACAGCAGCAATTCCCTTATCCCTCTGCAGAGGTCCTGTAAATTGTGAATTGCTTGGAAGGGGGCTGTGAGCTGGGGGAGGGCTGATGTCATGTCGGGGTCAATTGAGGCTCTGCTCTGGGGCAGAGCTAAGTGATCTTGTTCAGCACAAAATTCTTTTGGAATAAAAGATGCCCCTTTGGACTGCTTGAACAGAGCTGTAAAAATGGATCAAAGCTTGTACTTAACTAGAAAAATAGAAGTGTGTACATGGGGGGAATATTATAAAGAAATCAAGATTACTTAGCTCAACATTTGCAAAAGAAAGTTTTATTCTTTTTAAAAAAAATTAAATTTTAGGCACTGATTTTTATTTTTTTTAAATCTGAATTTAAACATTTTTAGTAGAAGAAAACTCCTGATTAGGGTTGAAGATTTTCTTTATACATTGTGATGAGAAAAGTGATTTTGATCTGTTTCCTTCTGACTCTGAGTTGCTCTGTCTCTCCTCTTACTGAGAGCAAAGCATTTAGCAGGGATTGCTCAGCACATTAAAAAAATCAGGGTGTATTTAACATTTCATAAAGCAGAGATGCTCAGTCTTATGAGTGAAAGAAGTTATTCCTCAAATATATCATTTGCAGTCTAAACTAACGTGATAATGTAAAATACAGACTGGCAGAAACAGCAATAAGGAAATACTCATGGAATTGATAACAAGAATTAGCTGTGATTTTTCTAGACAAGCGTTATGGAGCTGAATTTCACTTTATTTCACGTTGTTATTTAGTAGAAAAATGAGTCAGCATTTATGAGGATAGCCAGGAATTTGTCCTGAAGAGCTGGGATTGTGTTCCTGACTTCATTCCCCACTGCCCCCCTTGTCCCCTGCCCAAAGTAAGTACACACAAAAATTGCTGGTAAAGAATAACTGCAGAAATTGAGGTTAAATGTGTGCAGGAGGATAGTCCTTAGGACATTCCTAAAAAGATAAAGTTTCCAGCCAGTGTCACCAGATCAGGATGGACCATGGAACCAAAAGCTGTTCAGGGGATGGGCTGAAATAAGTTTGTGTCCAAAGCTCAAAACAAAACCCAACCCCCTTTGTTAGAACTGGAATCAATTTATACCTTTTGGAGTGACTGTCCCCCAGAGGAAGCAATAACCATTGTGTATTCCCCAGGGAACTGAAAAGTGTTGGAATTCCCCTTTTTTGAGTTAAATAAGAGGTATGAAATTCCCTCTTGTCCCTACAGCTGGAGATTACAGTGAGCAGTGGCATATCTGCTTCATCCCTTGCATCCCCAAACTCATCTCTGAAAGTCAGGAAAAGCTCCAGAACTGTCAGTTCTGTCTAAAATTCCAAATATTTACATGCCTCCTAATTATTTTCCCAATACTGACCTTATTGCACCATTATTAAATGCTGGCACGTGATGCTTACAGTGAGATCAGGACTGGTCCTCTGTGCCTGAACACCCTTGTGCCAACTTCAGAGCCCTCTCTGTCTCTATTTAAAATCTGACAATAATTCTTATTTCAGTTTGGTCTCTTTTGTGCTGATAGTTACAAACAATAGATGGGTTATTAAAAATATGATAATAATCTAGATGATTTTGGGGTTCTTAGGAACTGATGGCATGGCTACAACTCCCAATGAAGCCAGTTTGGCTCCTTGGTAAATGCAATTTCAGCTTGGTGAGCAGCAGAAGACAAACTGCAGTTATTTCCTTTCCCTTTTTTTCTTGTATTATTTGTAAACATTGAAGTTTTTTGGTAAGTCTTTCCTAGGCTGAGGGAGGTTGTGATGGCATTAATTTATATTTTCGGGTAATAAAGGATGTGGGGAAAATGTAGTCAGGTAAAAGTCCAGTCCTGGTACAGTTATATGTATAAATATAAATTGGTCTTGAATAATTTAGGGATGCAATTCTTATTAGAGCAGCTTGTCGGTGGTGCAGCTGTCCAGTGGGAACTGTGAGAAGAAAATACAAATTACCAAACAGCAAGAAAATATCCAGCTGGAGTTTGAGCAAAGTGAGAGATTATGAACTGTTTGGGAAGACTCTGTGTTTTGTTGCTCATGGCATCAGAGGCTCCAGTGGCACTGGAGGTTTGTTCTGGAGCTGTTCCTGTGCATGACCTGAATGAAACGCAGAGGTAGGAAGGGAATGTATCACTGAATCATGAGGTGATGGAAATTACAGGAGGAACAGGAACTCTCTCATGTCATTTAGCCCGTTCCCTCGGCACACAGCTCATGAATTCAGTCTCGCTGTTGGAGCTGTTTCTGATATTCAGGATAAATGCCCTCATCCTCGCTGCACACCGTTCCTCACGTTTGCAATCACTGCCCTACACCAAACAGGGTGTTTGCTATTTGTGCTGCCTGCCTTCAATGACTCCCACTCTTTGTCACCCCCTTGTTTGTCACACCCAAGCTGGACACACCGAGCTCTTTCAGCCCCCTGTGAGAAACCCCCTCTGCTCGTTAAGGAGCACACCCACAGCAGTGATATTAAAATATTAACATGCAAAGATCTGCCAGGTGAGGACTGTTAATAAGATGGGATCTCTGTGCTGCAGTTGGTGCAACTGCCTTGATAAATGCCCTGATTAAAAAGTTCAAGGTTGACAACTTCTGTTTTTCCTCTTCAAGTCCAAAGCAGTGTGGGCAGCACGAAAGGGAGGGGATTCTGCCCCTCTGCTCTGCTCAGGTGAGACCCCACCTGTGCTGCTGCCTCGTGCCTTGGGTCCCCAGGCACCAGAGGGATGTGGAGCTGCTGGAATGAGTCCAGGGGAGGCCACGGAGATGCTCCTGGAGCTGGAGGCCCTCTGCTCTGGAACCAGGCTGGGAGAGCTGGGGGTGTTCACCTCGAGAAGAGAAGGATCCAGGGAGAGCTCAGAGCCCCTTGCAGGGCCTAAAGGGGCTCCAGGAGAGCTGGAGAGGGACTGGGGACAAGGGATGGAGGGACAAGACACAGGGAATGGATCCCACTGCCAGAGGGCAGGACTAGATGGGATATTGGGAAGGAATTGTTCCCTGGGAGGGTGGGCAGGCCCTGGCACAGGGTGCCCAGAGCAGCTGTGGCTGCCCCTGAGTCCCTGGCAGTGTCCAAGGCCAGGCTGGACATTGGGGCTTGGAGCAGCCTGGGACAGTGGAAGGTGTCCCTGCCCATGGCAGGGGTGGTACTGGATGGGCTTTAAGGTCCCTTCCAACCCAAACCATCCTGTGATTCCAAGTCAGGTGTTTCTGTGGCAGGTCCGAGCTGCGCTCACTGCTGTGGTTTCCCCGTTTGGATGACTGCTGGCTCTCCTCGAGAGGAATGCTGCCCTGGATCAAATGCTCTTTCCCCTCAGAACATGCCATTACTCAGGAGCAGGTTTGGTTGCTGGAGCCCTTGCAGATTCAATCCTTTACTGAGCACGTGGGGTTTGCTTTTTGCCTGGTCTATGATGAGAAAGCTTTGGGGGCCAGGTCCCCGTGCGGGGAAATTCCCAAACAGTGGCAGAGCTGCCGTGTCCCTGCCAGGAGTCTCCTCCCTGGAGAAGGCTCTGCAGGGTACCTGGGTGGTTTGAAAAATGATTTCAAGGATGACGTCAGTCACTGTCAAGCAGCTGGAAGTCCAAGGCTGTGCTTGTTCCCAAGCAGCTTTAGCAGTGCAGTTTTCAGAGCATTGTCTGAGTTCTCCCCATTCTGAGCACTACCATGATGAAATTCGTTCCATCTCAGCTCCTGATCCTTTCCCCCACTTTTCTCCTCTATGAAGTTTATAATTTGTCTCATAGTTTGATGTTATGGAAATTACTTTAACATCACCTTTTAGTCAGACGTTCCCTGAGGAGCCTGACTTACAATACAATTTAGTCAGAAACGAATTTGTCTTTGCTACAAACTGCAAATTACCAAGCTCATGAAACACTGCTTCTCATAAATGCCTCTTCCAGCCTTGCAGATTCGAGTCCTCGAGCCACAATCAGGCTTCAACCCTTCCTTATTTGTCTTTCTATACGGGCTGCAGAGCAAAAATTACAAAGGCACTTGGGTTTTAAGTGGAAAGTTGTGCATTTTGAACCTGTTGTGATCATCCATAGAGCAACTGTGCATTTGTGGGAGAACAAGAAGTGTGTTTGTAAACACTGGTGCCAGTTTTGCTGGGCTGAGGGAAGTGTAACTCGTGCAGCAGCATGGACAAAATTCAGGTCATTGAGGAGAAACCCCTTCAGAGCTGTATTTACCACGAGGTGGGGATGGCATTAATCATGAATGGTTTGAAGTGGTGGTTCCCAGACACCCACTCTCTATCCCAGCTCCAGGGGCTGTGTCCTGCATGGCAGGGCAGCGTTTCCCCTCACTGGATCCGTTCTGGAACAGCTCCCACACCTCGGAGCCTGTGAGTGTTGATGCCACTGGACTCCTCCCAGGACTGAGCATCTGTTACCCAGTGCATTGTCAGGTTCATGTCCTTGCTCTCTACAGTCACCCAATGCATGCAAACCCCCCTGGCAGGTGTCCAGGAACACACTGCAGCAGGGGAGCAGCCTGGCACTGAAGCACTGGGGAACTCGCAGGATCCAACATCTCCAGGACTAATTCCCACTAAATGCAGCTCATCACAGGGAGCTTCCTTAATGGCCTTGCTACCAGCCTGCAGGTGAAGTTTAATATCTTTTTAAATTATGTGCCTGCTTCTGTGTGGATCAATTTCTTGAATTGCTTTGTAGTTGCATATAGTTCTTCCTTAAATGCCTTTATTTCAAGTGCAGCCAGTGATATTAATATACTCGTGCTGGTGTGGAGAGAGCCTTGTTCACAAGAATTGTGTTTCAGGCTTGCCCAAGGAGCCTCACAGAATCACAGAATGGTTTGGGTTGGAAAGGGCTTAAAGATCATCTCATTTCACCACTCCCATGGGCAGGGACACCTTCCTAGACCAGGCTGTTCAGAGCTCCATCCAGCCTGGCCCTGAGCTCTTGCTTTCCACTCGCAGCTCATCTTAATTGTTATGCTAAAAGCTTGAAAATGAGTTCTCCCTGCTAATTTACTGTGATTTATTAAGATGACTGTGATTGTGTATTGTGCCAATATTTTTTCACCTGTATGTGTGTCACCCATCAGGGTGAATTATTGCATCAGTTAGAGGGTGGCTGTGATTTCACCTGATAAATCAGCTTGAGAAAAAGAGAAGATGGAGTTTGGAAAGTAAGCCTGGTGAAATTACACATAATTGAGGGTGGAATTAAAAGAAAAAAACATTCTATATTATTACCACTGTAACAAATGGTTACATTTATATAATAGATGGAAGATGTCACCCACTCATTTCCTGAGGAATGGGATATTTCATGAGGTAAAATCTCTGTCACTTCTCGATGGCAGAATGTGATCCAGGAAAGGTGCATGGCAAACCCTGATTGATATCTTTGATTACAGATCTATCTCTTGTCTGCAGTCAGTTATAGATCCCTACCAGCCCTGTGCTCCAGGAATGCTGCAGGGATCCCTGCAGAACAGGACATTTCCCCCCATCCACGGCAGTCCCTGCCGTCAGCTCATGGAGAGCTCTTCACAACACCCCCAGTAAGTGTTGGTTTGGAGCCTGCCTGTTCCTTTATGTGCACAGCAGACCACAATATTCCCATCTCAGCCTCCTGCATCAGCCCCTGGGTGACTCCACAGGGGAATTTTACTGGATCGCTTCCCACCGGGCCTCAGTGGCTGCACAGCTTCTGCCTGGTATTCCCACGTCTTTGCAGACCCTTGCAAAATGTAGGCCTGCCAGTGCTGATGTTCCAGCTTCTCTCTGATAATTCTGATTTCCTTCTGAGTGTGTGAGCCAGAGACTTCAGACACAACGGCTTTGCTGCCTCTCCTTCACCTGATTATAAAACAAACAGGGTTTAATGCAGCCACATCAAATGAGAAAGGCACAAACTGTGGGGAAGGAAATGGGTGTGATTGATGAGCTGAGATACATGAGCACAAGTGTTGCAAGCCACAAACCTCTCTGCAGCTCCCTACTTCTTTTGTAAAGGAATGTGAGAGCCACAGAATAAAATGTGCTGGAGTAGGAACAGGATATTGCTGGAATAAATGTGTGTTTATGCAATGAATAACAGTACAGCAGGACCCTGGCTGTTGACACAAAACAAATAACAACTCTTTATGAAGCCAACCAAAATGCGTTTAGTTGCAAATGAGGAAAATAATAAGCAAGGCAGACCTTCTGCTGTGTGAGCTATTTGTTCCTGAATCCCATTCTGAGGCAAAACCTGGAGATAATTGGTGATTTCTTTGTTGTCTTCACAGGTGTTGAGGATTGGGGGCATTCGGCATCAGCTGTGCACCCAAAAGATTGCTGGTTTCTTCCCAGAGATCTGAAACCCCATTCTTCTCTCTGTCCTAGTGAAGCTCAGCGGTGCCCCTTTATCTCCCCGAATAATGAACTGCTGTTACTGCAGACGGAGCAGGAAACTTGCAGGAGGGGCAGAGGCAAAGCTGAGGTTGGATCCTGGGCAAGTCGGTCTCGAAGCAGAAAAGGTGAAAAGGCAAACTAATCTTCCTGCGTTTCCCTGAAGAAAAAAGGTTTGAAAGTGTGTCATGGGAAAGGATTTCAGAGAGGTCAGAGGGGTAAAAAGAAACAAGCCCTTACTTGAAGGGGAAATTATCTCATAATCATAAATCACAGAGTGGATTGGGTTCAAAGGGACTTTAAAGCCCATCCAGTGCCACCCCTGCCGTGGGCAGGGACACCTTCCACTGTCCCAGGCTGCTCCAAGCCCCGTCCAAGCTGGCCTTGGGCACTGCCAGGGATCCAGGGGCAGCCACAGCTGCTCTGTAGCCGAACTGAGATGTTCTGTGGCGCTCCCTGCAGAGGAACGTGGGTGCTTTGCCTCCCCTCTGTTCCGTGGGAATTGGCACTGCAGCTGAAGTCCTCCAGCCTTCCCTGCCTGAGCGGGGTTTAATTCTGAGGAAGGTTCGGTGCTTCAGAGCGACACGAATTGTCCCTGTGCCCTGTGCTTGAGCGAAACAGCCCCAGCAGAAATAACCCCCCTAACCTGAGACATTCGGGGGTCACCCCTGAGGACCGCCGGCCTTCACGGGCTGCAAAGGAACCCGGTTAGAAAATTCCCCTTCACTTGCAGCTCCCCGTGTCCCTGGGGATGTCCCTGTCCGGGAATGTGCCTGCGGTGAGGGCAGGGCAGCTCTCTCTGGGCTCCCTCCGGTACCCGGGGGAGCTGGGGTTTGTCCGGCCGGGCTGCAGCGATGCTCCGCGGGCTCCGGGACGCGCATCCCAATGCGGAGCAGCTCGGGGAGCGCGGCTCCCACCAGGCTGCTCCAGCTCAGCACCAATTCCAGCTCCTGCCCGCTCCCTGAGATGCAAAGCTGGCGTTCTGGGACGCGGCATCACGGCTTTGTCGCGGCTTCGGTGCACAGCGGGGTTTGCAGCACGGCAGCGGGGCCGCCACGGTCTGATGGAAATGGGGAAAAGCAGCCAGGGATGGAGTTTGCTGGCAGAGCATCGGTGCCCGCCTGGCTGAGAGCACAGCCGGGAATCTGCTCCCTCTGGAGGGAGTGTTCTCAGGTTAGAAAAACAAATGTGTCTTAAAAAGGTCTCTTAAAACTTTAGGAAAAGATTACTGTAAACTCTGATGATGAGGAGCTCCGTTGTTTCGTTAATGGGGATCACAGGGCTGGAGCCAGGCTGGGAGAGCTGGGAATGTTCACCTGGAGAAGGGAAGGATCCAGGGAGAGCTCAGAGCCCCTT